>CAJQZN010042101.1:22739-99521 GCA_907164685.1 Colias eurytheme | reverse complement strand
GGGGGGGCTCGGGCGTCCCCGCAGTCTCCAGACTAGTCCCCAATAATGCGGCTACTAAGTGTGTGTCCCGGTCCTGATGTTAAGCGACCTCGACTCACTGCCGTCTTCATACCTACTTCACTCTCTTATCAATCGATCATGAAAAAGGCAAGATACAAGTATAAGGTTGCACAGCGGCAGCACTCCCTCTCGCTAAAAGTGGACCTAACCAACATCAGAGGTCTCCACTCTAATCTCGCTGCAGTCCACTTCCACCTTGAGACTAGCAAACCGTGTATCTTGTTCCTCACGGAGACGCAGATTAGATGTCCGTCTGACTTGGCGTACCTATCCTATCCTGGCTACACCCTGGAGCATAATTTTAAGGCTCGGTCAGGTGTGTGCGCGTACGTCCGAGATGACATCTGTTGTCGGCGTCTCCGACGTCTTGAAGACCCCCATTTTTCCGTGCTATGGATGCTGGTGGACACAGGCCCAGAGAAACTTCTCTATGCCTGTGTCTACCGGGCGCACAGCGGAGACCAGGAGACGATCAGGCTCACAGAGTACCTTAGCGAGGTGGCGGATGCTGCTCAACACAAATACCCTTCCGCTCAGCTTGTGTTACTGGGGGATTTTAATGCCCACCACCAGGAGTGGCTATACCCATACCAGTGCACTGACCTGGCTGGGAGAGAGATGCGTAAACTCTCCATAGCATTAAATCTCACCCAGCTGGTTCAAGGAGCGACGCGGGTTCCTGATGTTGAGAGCCATACAGCCAATTGCTTGGACCTTCTGCTGACAACAGATCCAGACCGTTACTCGGTGGCGATTTCTTCGCCGCTTGGCAGCTCCGATCACTGTCTGGTGAAATCTGTATCTGTCTACTCGCCGCCCGATCCCAGTCCTAGGGGCTCTCGGCGCGTGTGGCGATACAAGTCAGCAGATTGGGATGAGATGCGCTCCTTCTTTGCGTCTTATCCCTGGCGACCGGTCTGCTTTTCTTCTGATGATCCTTCGACCTGCGCGGATGCTGTGACAGATGTGCTGCGACAGGGAATGGAGTATTTCATCCCATTCTCAGACGTAGCTATGTCCGGCAAAGCTCAACCCTGGTTCAGAGCCGACTGCAGACGCGCAGAAGCGCTAAAGCATGAAGCATACCTGGCTTGGGTTGATGCTCGACACCGCAAGGCCAAGGACGTGTCGGAAAAGAAGAAAGCCTTCAACCGAGCCGCCAAGTCCTGCAAAAAGGCTCTACGGAAAGCTCGATTTGACCATGTCAGCCGAATAGGGAACAAACTGGCTTCTTACCCCTCTGGTAGCAAAGCGTTTTGGTCCCTGGCTAAGACGGTTGAATCGAATTTCTGCCGCCCCTCACTTCCTCCACTGCTGAAACCGGATGGATCGCTGGCTCACACCGCCGTAGAGAAAGCGAACCTCTTTGCTTCTCTTTTCGCGGAAAATTCTCGTCTTGATCCTGCAAATGCGAAACCTCCCAGTCTACCTGGATGCGAGGTGAACATGCCCGAAATTCGCATCCGTCAGACTGAGGTTCTTAAAACGCTGCGGAATCTTGACGTGAATAAAGCCAGCGGCCCTGATGGAATTCCAGCCATAGTACTTAAAACCTGTGCGCCTGAACTTGCTCCTGTTCTGACACGCCTCTTTCGTCTCTCGATGACGACTGGAATAGTACCGAAATCTTGGAAACTTGCCAACGTGCAGCCCGTGCCCAAAAAAGGCAGTCGTGCCGACCCCTCCAACTATAGGCCAATTTCAGTCACGTCCATACTCTGTAAGACTATGGAACGTGTACTGAACAGCCGGCTCCTGGCACACCTAGAAGCGAATGACCTCCTCAGTGACCGTCAGTACGGGTTCCGCCGAAACCGGTCAAACTCAAAAACTCAAACTCAAACATTCATTTATTCAATTAGACTACTATTTAGTAGCACTTTCGAATCGTCATTACATAAGTATTTTTAACATTTACCACCGATTCGGAAAGCAGTATCTATGGAGAAGAATCGGCAAGAAACTCCATAGTTGCTCTTTTAAATCATGTCAATATTACATAATATGTAACTTATATCTAACTACATAATAATATATCATAATATGCCAAAGAACTGTCCTGTGGTTTTTACGCGACAACCCTCCATGGGTCTTTATCGTCCATATATTCCTGAATACTGTAGTACGCTCTCTGAACTAGTACATTTTTTATATAAGTTTTAAATTTAGAACTACTAAACTCTTTAATATTGTGAGGAATTTTATTATATAAGCGTATACCTTGACCCATAAATGAATTTTTAACTTTAGCTAATCGGAAAAATGGCATTTCAATTCTATTCCTGTTCCTTGTGCCATAATCGTGTCTATCTCCTACTCTTGTGTGTATGTCGGAGCTTTTGTGCACATGCAAAATATTATTAAATATATACTGTGATGGTACAGTAAGGATACCAGTATTCTTAAAATGATCTCTTAGTGAGTCCCGAGCACGTAAATTATATATAGAGCGAATGGCTCTTTTCTGTAAGATAAATATAGTTTCTATATCTGCAGCCCTGCCCCACAGTAGAATTCCATAGGACATAATGCTATGAAAGTAGCTGAAATAAACCAATCTAGCTGTATCTTCATCGGTGAGATGCCTTATTTTTCGGACTGCATATGCAGCTGAACTGAGCTTACCTGCAGCGGTGTTGACATGGGCTCCCCACTGTAGTTTCTCGTCCAATGTTAACCCTAGAAATACAGTAGACTCAGTAGGATGCAATACCTCCCCGTTCAAGGTAATATCTCTGTTCAACTTTTTTACATTAGGAAGTAAAAATTCAACACAAGTGGTTTTTTTGGCATTTAATAATAAATTATTGGCAGTAAACCATTTAGATATGTGTAAAAGAGCACTGTTCACTTCGTCAACATTTGGGTTATGCCTATCCACATTAAAAATTAATGAGGTATCATCTGCAAACAGAACTATTTCACACCTATCCTGCAAATAAAAGGGAAGATCATTGATATATACCAAGAACAAGAAGGGACCTAAAATTGACCCCTGTGGAACACCAATGTTAATTGACGCACCGCTAGAACGTTCTCCATTAACAACTACAGTCTGTATCCTATCATGCAGGTATGACGCTATGAGGTTCTGGGCTTTTCCTTTAATTCCATAGTGATTAAGTTTACGTAACAAAGTACAATGTTCAACGCAGTCAAATGCCTTGGAGAGGTCACAAAAAATCCCCAGAGCATTTTTTGAGTTTTCCCATGCTTTATATATATGTGTTAGAAGTGCAACTCCAGCATCTGTGGTTGAGCGCCCCTTTGTGAAACCAAACTGTTTGGTGTGCAGTAAATTATTAGATGCAAAATGACTACTCAATTGGTTTAAAATTAACTTCTCGAATACCTTACTTAATGTTGGTAAAATAGAGATAGGTCTATAATTGTTACAGTCTTCTTGATCGCCCTTCTTAAATAGAGGTATAACTTTACTAAGCTTTAGTAAATTAGGAAATGTACCATAGTCACAACACTTATTAAATATGAAAGCTAAATTTTTCGCAATATTTTCTATTATATTATTAACTAGATTTACGGACATTCCCCAAAGATCACAAGTATTTTTTAGATTAAGCGTCTTAAAGGCAGTAACAATATCACTAGCAGTTACGTGTCGTAATTCAAATAATGTACTACACCCCGCAACATGGTCCCTCAAAAAGGTTTCTGCAAGTGCTGAAGACGAATTTAAACTATTAGTAATAGTAGCAGGGACACTACTGAAGAATTCTTCAAAAGCAAGAGCAACATCAGCACTTTTGTCAATAACCCTGTCATTATTTACAAGTTTTATGGTATTACTTGATTTGCTTTTACCCATTTCACCATTAATAATTGACCAAACTGTTTTAACTTTATTATCAGAGTCGCGTATTTTTTCTTTGATATATAATCGCTTTGCAGTAAAACAAACTTTTTTAAAAATTTTTGAGTAATTTCTAACATAACTAAGAAAAGATGGGTCTTTATTATATTGCTTCATACCATATAATTCATAAAGAATGTTCCTGCACCTATGTATACTAGCTGTCGCCCATTTACTAAATGGTAAATCCTTGGTAATATTTAAAGATTTAACTTTAAATATTTTTTCAAATTCATTATGTACTAAATTAAAAAGATTATTAAACATTTCACAAGGACTATTAGGAAAGGATTGATCATTTAGTACGGGCAGGTTTTTATTAATATTATTCCTAAACTTATTAATGCCTTTTTTAGTTATAGGCCTAACATTGATCCTTTTAAATGTAGGTATGCAATCCCATTCAAAAACTACTTTCTGGCCACAGTGATCCGAAGTCAATGTATTGAGAATATTTTTCTCTAAACAGATGCAGTCACAGTATATATTATCAATACAGGTTGCAGAAGTAGTTGTTATTCGTGTGGGTTCGTTAAAAAGTTTATATAGATTAAATGACTGAAATAGATTAACAATTCGTGTAGCCGTTTGTGTTTGTAAGAGTAAATCAATATTAAAATCACCACATACTATAACTTTTTTTTTACTCCTGCCTAGACGCTTTAATATTTCTTCCATGACTGTCTCAAACATATTATAGTCACTGGAAGGGGGTCTATAAACGCAAACAATAATATAACGCTCCAGCTCCACACAGGACAGTTCAATGGTCCGTTCTACAGAAAGACTAACAATGTCAGTTCGTTCTTTACATTTTACACTATCATGTACAAAAATAACAGAACCTCCGTGAATAGCCTGTGTCCTAAAGTATATACTTTTTAATTTGTAATTTTCAATATTTACTAACGACTGACATTGTTTAAGCCAATGTTCTGTTACACAAAATATTTTAATATTGTTATCATTCAGAAACAATTCTATTTCTAACAATTTGCTAGCCAAGCCTTGAATATTTTGATGCACAATGGAAAAAGACTGCTTAGCTGTTGTCTTATATACTAGTTTAAATCTAGCTTAGGGCTAGATTGTCTGTCTACACTTAATCTAGGTTGATGTATAAAATTACTACTACATAAAATTATAGTAGATTGATGGTCTGATACCGAACATGTACCAGACTGGTTAATATTATATGCTATTAACATAGCAAGTTCACGCTTATATCTATATGGCAGATACACTGTATTCTTTGTCAAAGTAAAAGATTTAATACATGAGTTAATGTCAAAGTAAATAAATGCATCACGATGATGATTTGTTAGGTTATACAATTTTAAATTCATATAATGAATTAATCTATTTTGTTCTTGTGTTAAACCAGGTAGGTATGGCAAGGTACACAACATAAATTTACATTTAGTCTTACTACTAATATCTAACATTTTTTTTAATCCTACATCAATATCCTTATTATTTATATTTAAACTGTCCCCATATAATATAATTACAATATTATTCTTATTAAAGCTGAAATGATCCAGTGATTTAATTATATATTTAAATGAACTGTTAGGCGTACAAACATTAGTAACTTTAAGCCCTAAGTTGTTGAGCATAGCGCCAAATCCCTGACCAATATTATCTGACAACACAATTATTTCCTGCTTTGAAAGGTATTTAGTATTACTGGTTGTAATTGTGGTAGTGGGTTTAACACTATGTATGTCTGTGTAGTCAGGCTTATGGGGCGACGGTTGCTCATTGTCATTGTTTGAACACTGACATACATATTTATTGGTCAGCGACTCAAAACGATCCATATTCTCATTGCTCAACTTAATAAGATAATCTGCCTCTTGTATATGCTCGTTAATTTGCATTTGGGCAGAAGAGTATTTCTGGTTCACATCAGTCCACTGGGGATCTTCTAGCGTACGCCACCTACATCTGGAGCGAGGCCATCGAGAATCATGGTGAAGCACTTGCTGTCTCCCTTGATATCTCGAAGGCCTTCGATAGGGTCTGGCATGATAGTCTTATTGGCAAGCTTCCATCCTACGGTCTGCCTGCTGGTCTCTGCGCCTGGATCTCAGATTTTCTGAGAGACCGGTCGCTTCGGGTAGTCGTCGACGGCTGCTCGTCCGACCAAATGGCTATTAATGCCGGGGTCCCTCAGGGATCAGTTCTCTCCGCAACACTCTTCTTGCTACACATCAACGATCTGCTGAAACCCGGTATCTATGGGTACGCAGACGATAGCACTGTTGTGGAGAGATATGTATCCAGCGCGCGAACCAGTACGGCACAAATCCAGTCTCTACGAGAGTCGATGGTCGATCGCATGAACTTGTCCTTACAGGTGGTCTCCGATTGGGGCGATGCCAATCTGGTCAAGTTCAATGTTATGATGATTATGTTACAATGATAACCAACCACCTCGAGCTTCTTGGCATTACCCTGACGCCTACTCTGAACTTTGGTTCGTATATAGAATCCAAAGCCCAAGTAGCCTCAAAAAAGCTTGGAATTCTGGCGAAAGTGAGACAGTATTTCAGCCCGGGACAGCTGCTCAACCTTTATCAAGCACAAGTCCGATCGTGCATGGAGTACTGCTCTCACCTCTGGGACGGTTCCGCCAAGTACCAGCTGGAGGCGCTTGAGGCGATAGAGAGGCGTGCCAAGAGGCTAATAAACGACGATGAGCTAGTAGGCAAAAAACTCCAGAGCCTCGCCCACCGTCGCAGAGTGGCAAGTTTATCGGTATTTTATCGGATACACTTTGGTGAGTGCGCTGCGGAATTGCACGATTTAATTCCGCCATCCCCGTTTTTCCATCGATCGTCGAGGCGCACAGACTCTAGGCATCGCCATATGGTGGATGTTCCATGTACCCGGACAAAGCGGTTCGGATCGACATTCTTCATCCGAACCGCGAGGGACTGGAACATGCTTCCTGAGTATGTGTTCCCCGACGAGTACAATATGGGGGTCTTCAAGCGAAGAGTGAACGGGTACCTTCTAGGGAAGCGCGCTCCATCATAGGCCACATCTCAGCTTACCATCAGGCGAGATCGTGGTCAAGCGCTTCCCTATCACACAATAAAAAAAAAAAAAAAAAAAAAGCTAGTAGGTTCGCTTTCTCCGTGGCAGTGTGAGCCAGCGACCCATCTGGTTTCAGCAGTGGAGGAAGTGAGGGGCGGCAGAAATTCGATTCAACCGACTTTGCCAGGGACCAAAACGCTTTGCTACCAGAAGGGTAAGAAGCCAGTTTGTTCCCTATACGGCTAACGTGGTCAAATCGAGCTTTCCGTAGAGCCTTTTTGCAGGACTTGGCGGCCCGGTTGAAGGCTTTCTTCTTCTCAGATACGTCCTTGGCCTTGCGGTGTCGAGCATCAGCCCAGGCTAGATACGCTTCATGTTTAAGCGCTTCAGCGCGTCTACATTCAGCTCTGAACCAGGGTTGAGCTTTGCTGGACGTGGCTACATCGGAGAATGGAATGTAGTACTCCATTCCCTGCCGCAGCACATCAGTCACAGCATCCGCACAGGTCGAAGGGTCTTCAGAAGAAAAGCAAACAGGCCGCCAGGGATAAGATGCAAAGAAAGAACGCATGTCGTCCCAATCTGCTGACTTGTATCGCCACACGCGCCGAGAGCCCCTGGGACTGGGATCGGGCGGCGAGTAGACAGATACAGATTTCACCAGACAGTGGTCGGAGCTGCCAAGCGGCGATGAAATCGCTACCGAGTAACGGTCTGGATCGGTTGTCAGCAGAAGATCCAAGCAATTGGCTGTATGGCTCTCAACATCAGGAACCCGCGTCTCTCCTTGAACCAGCTGGGTGAGATTTAACGCTATAGCGAGTTTACGCGTCTCTCTCCCAGCGAGGTCAGTGCACTGGTATGGGTATAGCCACTCCTGGTGGTGGGCATTAAAATCCCCCAGAAGCACTAGCTGAGCGGAAGGGTATTTGTGTTGAGCAGCATCCGCCGCCTCACTTAGGTACTCTGTGAGCCTGATCGTCTCCTGGTCTCCGCTGTGCGCTCGGTAGACACAAGCATAGATGAGTTTCTCTAGGCCTGTGTCCACCAGCATCCAAAGTACAGAGAAATGGGGGTCTTCAAGGTAACGGAGACGCCGACAGCAGATGTCGTCACGTACGTACGCGCACACACCTGACCGAGCTTTAAAGTTATGCTCCAGGGTGTAGCCGGGATACGATAGGTACGCCTGATCAGACGGACATCTAATAATAATTATATTTCTTTGTATTGCTGTCCGCAAAAATGCTGCAAATGTTGGATTTTAGATATCCCATCTTTATTCAAGGATGAACAGAAGATACAATAGAAACAGAAGAAAAATTTTACAATTTTAATACTTGAAGCAAATTTATAAAAAAACTGATATTAAAACGAATGCCATATTCCGTAATATACAGTAAATCACTGCATGGCGCAATAAAGTCTACTCCATCATGCAGTAAATACTTATGTGTAGTAGTGGAACTTCTCGTAGGTTTTCTGCTTATTATGAACTGACTTTGAACTGCAAAGTCAGTTAATAATAAGCTACTTTGTAAGTACAAATATTTTTAATATAATTATAAAGTTATAATATGTACCATACTTTTTTTGTATTTTATCCGTCTAATTGAGTATTTGAATACAATTTTTTTTTTGTGCTAAATGGAAAGATTACTTATATGTATATTAGTTTTATAACATTTTTTTTGCAATAATTCAAAAGTTATTTCAAAATAAAAATTAGTCTTTGAATCCAGTACCGAAAACACACCGACAACTCCCGAAGCGTCACCCGAACGCGTGTGACGTCATAATGTTAGTTTTCACTCATTGCAGCTGTTGATGAAAAACGTATACAACTATAACATTTTGACGTCACATCTATCGTGACCAGTCATGGCGCGTTTATAGTCACGTGACTTTAATTTAAATTTCATCAATTTTTAATTGCTTATAATTAATTGAAAAATAATTTTTTTGGAGATTTTTGCATTAAATATCAATATTATTAATAATAAAGTTTTAAAATACATAAAAAAATCAATATTTTATTATTATTCAAATACTCGATTGCGATATTTCTATCGTATTCTAGGTAGCTACAGCATCAATTATTTCCGTAAATTTTCACAATATTATATCAAAAAGCTTACTTATTTTGCTATGATGTTTTATCAACTTCCTCTTTAAGTTATTAGAATTAGAACCATTTCATAGCAAAGAAATAATAATTTATAGGATTGTAAATAATTTAGCTGATGGAAAAATTTATGAGCTATAATTTTAACAATGTAGTTACTTGGTGGTAAACTTTAGTACTAGTAATTTTATATAAATGAGACACATTAATAACTGCGATAAAAATTATGGCTTGCACATAGTTATGATTTTTAATCGTCCATTTAGTTCGTAAACTAGACTCGTAAAGATTGGGTCTATATTTTATATTTTACCGTATTTTTATGACGTTAAACACTGGTTGGATATAAATAATATTTATGTTCCAATTCATATAAAATTTGCCTAAAAAAGCTCCTTTATTGAACACAAAATAACCGGTATTTAGGTACTCTCTACTAATGTAGAGTTGTTTTTAATAATTTCATATAATATTATAATTTGATATAAAAATATTATGCAATACAACGTATGCAAATTAAAATTACAACAAAGTAAAATTACTTCACTTACGCTTCACAATTTTGAAAATTGAATTACTATGCAAGACTAAATAATATAATAAATAGTTATTTCTTAACGGTTTGTATAATTTTATTTCTGATCAATTAAATTAACTTGTAATCTGTCTAAAACTTCTAATGTAAGGGGTTATTAGAACACTTTAGCACACTTGAGTAAATAGGCGTCCATTTTGAAGACTGTGTGTGACATAGCCCTCGGGCATATGGGATTTGTGTCTCTTCTCAATCGATGATTTGGGACTATAGACTTAGTTCAAATTAGTTTTGATTACGCTTAAATTTGTTTATAAATATTTATTGAATTACGTTCATCTGATAATGTTTATTACGAATACATGCGTAGAACGTAAACAAATACATGGTATATTTTGGTTTTCATGTTAAACGTTCTTATTACGAGACATGATATAAAATGTCTCAACTTTCTAGACTATTTTTAACTCACAAATATTATTTAATGTAACTTATAATTGAATATTCTCGCAAAGGGTGAAAGATACAGAGTACAGAGCACAGTACAGAGATTTTTAAAAATACTAAATTCATATTTGTATATCGATGATATGACGTGAAAATAACTACAGATATTTCGATATAAGCTGTAAAAGAAACAATACCAACCATGGATCTGCTTCCATCTTCATATTTTCTCGAACACAATTTTCCCTGATCCCGACCAATGTAAGAAGACCTATTTCGGCACATTCCATTTTCTTTACAAGCAAACAAAGGATTGGGAAAGGTAGGTCATTATATAATGGTGTAAATGAACACCAGGATTGACGTATTTTGGTTTGAACATGAGGAAATAAATGATTCCAAATATACAATATGAAGATATAAGTATACAGATGAATTTTACTTTGTATACTCTACCTGTAAGTTCAATGTTTATTGCATAATCAATGAATAAATTAAGGGCTCATAATCAACGTGTGTTACATTTTAAAAATATTTACATAATAACTTGATAAATAAATGATAATTATTTACCTATTTCTCATAGGTACTACCTGTAAATCATACATTTGTCCTTTTTCGCGTTACAATTTTTCCTACATAAAATATCGTAAGCGAGAAGGCTATTTTGATCAGAGCAGTAATTAATCATACCAATAATACATGATAGATAGTATCACTATGTATGTGTGTACCAATACAGAGTACAACAAAATCGTCAACTCTACCGACGACAACCTAATCAACTAACTTCATTAAATAACGTGTTAGAACTTGTACATTGAAGTGAAAGATCTATGAAAAATAGATACGATATAACCTATATTAAAAGGACATATTATTTAAAATACAGGATAATTAGCGTGGGCTTTACTGAAATAAATGAAGCAATTCAGAGTCCACGTGTATATTTTCACTACACGGAGATTCCGAGAAGTTACATACCAATTTTAGCTTTCAATTGCGTAACGTAATAACGTGGATATACATAATTATTATTTTTTATTACAAAATAGAGTCTCCTGCTAATACAAGATATACTCAGTAATGAATCTAGCAACATTGAAGTTTTAATTGGGTGCCACCAATAGTGAAAATAAATACGTAAAATTATCTCTACATTTTGCGAACAAACAAATTAAAATTTATTTAAGTATTGACCTTTCTTAAACTTAAAAGTAAAAATGATTTAAAATGTTAAAACTCTGATGTTTATTTCACGCATTTTAACGATAAACGCTTCAAGATCACATCTCCAATTCGGATTGTCTTGAAATATCTTACGCACGTAATCCATGTAAATAGTGCTCCCCAGAGAATCGGTTTATTCAAATTACCATATCCACGCAACACACACAATGTTCCTTATATCGGCATGATATAGTTTGCTGTGAGAACAGCGTCACCTGAAGTTGGCAACTTTTGCGCTAATATGGCTAAACTTTGCGTGGATATTGAATTTTATGAATACATTGAATGTTATTATAGGTACACGACTATACCGCTATGGATATTTGTTCAAGTATGTTAGATAAGCTTGAATAGTATACCTAGTTGCCAAGTGTGTTGTGTATGTTATGATATTTTTTTCGGCGTAAGGGATGATAACTGATAAGATATGGATGTAGATTGCGTTTGTACTTTTATGTTTTTCAGAAATTCGAAATTATGTCTTCCAAGTGCTGATATTATAGAAAAGCATGCATTCACAGAAGTGTACCTAAGTATTAGGACTGGCGCTGATAGCAGGATTAATGCTGCACACATCTGATTCTGGTTTGAGATGAAAGATTGCTAAAATTAGCAATCATTAGATTGCTAAAATAGATTGCTAAAATAAATTGTATTTTTTGTTACCTTCTAACTTTATTTCTATTGATTAACGTTACTAAAGGACATTAATGAGAATGTCGAAAATAATAATATCTTACTTTATTCGAAAAAGGCGCTCTACTTTAGAACGGCCGCTTAGAATAATCACTATCCAAACTAAAGATCAACTCCAACAGTTATTTTGTACATACAGTAAAATAAATCCAATCCAATACACATTGGCGTTGTTATTTAAGAGGCTTAACATCTATATGTGAATAATACGCATGCAAATAGCATCGGTTCACTGCTTTGCACGTGTGGTGTGAAGAACAAGCGATTATCAAGATAATTTATAAAGTGCAGTTGATAGAGTTTAGTAGCAAATAAATGTGGCTTTTTTAAACAAATTTATATTAAGTTATGAATTGAATGAACGGTATTGTATGGCGACGTATTAGATAAGAAGTGTAAGAAAAGTTATATGCACGTTTGAACATTTTAATTATGCCAATATATTATCATAATATCCTTTGGGATACTGAAAATTATCACAGATGATGGGAGCGTTGTTTTCTGAGAAATTAATTTGGGTTGTAGCCTGTAGGTCTAATGATGAAGGCCTTCATCGTAGATATATTTGGGAAATCGACTATTCTAGAAAGACTAATCGATGAGTTTATACATTTATAGACTTTATTCAGTTTATTCATATGTAATTTTGGATTGTATGGAAAATAAAAACAATGATGAAACCTTTGTTTTTTTAAACATCACCGCTCCCGCTTATTCCTTGTTATAATTTCAAATTTCCATGTGCATATTGACTCAAATAGTAAAATTTTGTTACATTCACACTTGTTAGTACTACAGCTACACTATTGTTTGTAACGAATTTGCTTTTCGGCTGTTTCGTAAACATTCTCCGCCATTTTGCTATGTCATAACATACATCCAATTTCACATTATGTGGCCAATGCACTCTGGATTTCATATTGGTAAGTAATTAAATGGTATTTAGATATAGTTATGATTGGTCACTAATAAAAGGAAATTTTAAAATTATTACAGGATAATAATTACTCTGCAAATCGCTCATTAAACGGTAGGAATACCTAAGATTATCATATCAAATAACAATAATTATCCCTACATTTTGTGGAAATACACCTTACCTAAGTATTTAGGAATTGACCTGTAAAACTTAAATTAAAAATTATATAAAAAGATAAATCTATGATGCTATTTCACACATTGTAACGATAAACGCCTCAAGATCAGATCTCCAATTCGGATTGTCTTGGAACTTTAATAGTACGATTAAATGCTCTTAATAATATCTTCTTACTGAGTCCAGTTTATGAGACATTGCCTTTTATATTATTAGATACTATTTTATCATTAAGACAGGGACGATAGCGAACACACCTCATGCAAATAATATAAAAACATATTCCACAACTACAAAAATAAAACACCCTTATTCCTCAAAGTGAGATCCACTTTCAAAACATATTCACCACCAAAAGGATATCATAAATCTTTAATATCTCAACCAACAGACAATATAATACTAAATCGCATTTAGTCTCTCGAAATAAGTCACAGATAAAATATGAAAATTCAATATTCTATAAAATAAACATAATTCAGACTTGCAAAAGGAATAGAGTAGCTTTGGTTCGGATTTAGAAATACAATTTTCTACACACTGAACGTTCGTACGATCAACCGCTTTATTTGAGGGATTCGGTTTGACATCGACGTTTGAAATGAAATTTATTTTGCGAATGGAAGTCAATAACGCTTTTTGGTTTTATGCTTATGATTTTGTCCGCCATGTGATTGAATGTCATTTAATATTGACAAATATATAATATGTGTGAGAGTGTTACAGTTTTATAAAGTATCTTAGAAAAATCTTTATAAATTTCTCGTGATACAGCGCTTTTCACCAAAACTAAACGGTTACGGCGGAAGGTGAAAAAACCTGATAGAGCCATTGAGGTATTTTATAGAGACGACATAAAAAAATTGTTTGAGACGATTGACCCTAACTCGTGTTACAAAATATAGTGTAGTAGCGATGGCCTCTCTAGTACGTAGTACATAGTAACTCAATGGGTAGAGCAATATGTTTGTGGGATTACGTTGTTATTCAATAAAATGTTTTGAGACTGATAAACATAATATGCTTGTATCAAGTATGAATCAAAATAAAGATGAAGGTATGACCATGTGATTCATTAATTGACTTATGCGATAATACTGCTTAGTTATTCAGGTGAAGGCATGGCAATGAACAAAGAAAATATGTTTTATACAAGTTTAAATTCTTGAAAGACGATTTTTTGTGTTTCAATTTGTTATTTAAATGTAACGTACCTATTAATTCAAAATGTATAAATGTTTTTTCCTGGAAATGTTATTATATCAAATAAAAAATAACAATGACGATATTCAACGTATACTCATAATTGGGTCACGCTGTACCCACATTTGGGTACAAAATAAACTTTCTAAGGAACATTAAGTACGGTAGAGTACACAATCCCATGTTGATTTGCTTATTTATGAAGCAAAATGTATTGGACCGGAGTCACTTGAACATTCACCACGGTTAGTGACGACTTGACCAATTTTATTAATATTTTGAGGAGAAAAAAATATATTATGAGAATCGTTAAAAGAGCTTTTAAAACAATGTAATTAAATTTGTAGTTGATAATTTGTAATTAAGTTTGTTAGTAATATAAAGAGCAAGTGCTCATCAAAAATTGTATTACATTACACATGGTTTTGACACATAAAACACCTTTTTTTACAAAGTCCACGGTTTTAGCGTCGCAGAGTGGGGCCTATTTCAAGAGTGCTCCAGTGTAGAATGCAATTTCCTCCACAAAGGGCTAAAAGTTTAGCCTAAAATGTACACGAGTTTCCGAACACAATATTATTTTTACTTCAAAAATGTTGCTGAATGTTTTGTAGAAGGACTCAATGAAAGTAAATTAAGTGAGGATCAAATTCTGGAAAAGACTGACTGTAACTTAATCTAAAGCCTAGGCTGAAAGTGTTTATTCACAATTAGTTGTTACTTTTTTACATGCGTCATTACCATTCTGTATAAGATAAAGTTCAGTATAATAATATGCTCCTATTTCGTTTCTTTGTGACGCGTACGTTGTGGCTCAAGTATAGGAATAAAATGGCCATGATTATGGTTTTAATTAAAAAAATAATAATGATCACTCAATAACGGATCTATATCGGACCTATATTGTTTATTTTTATAGGCTTGAAGTTTTAGGAAATATAATATGAAATCCATAGTGATGGTGAAAGCAATCAGCGGTTATTGACCTCTGTACACACGGTGATCAATATTTCGGCTTTTCAATTGACAGCCGACTCCAAATTATAGGTCGGGACTTTTAATAGAGGTTCACTTACGTTCCAATTTTGGTGTTATAGGGATATTTATTAATGTATAATTTAGTGGATTTTACGTGGCTCTGATATATTTTGGTAGTTGGAAAATTCTTTGGCGCAAACCGTTATAGCAATAATTATGTATTTTTCGGTTTTAGGCAACATAAAATAGACGATAAAAGAATACAGTAGAGTAGCGTAGACTTCCCAAACTGTTTATAGTGACGTCACACGAAAAAAAAATGTAAATGCGTTTGTTTCTGTTTTAAGCATCAGTGAAGGAAGAACTTATTTTTATTTTTAACTAGCTTTCCGCCAGCGGCTTCACCCGCTTTCTCTAAAACCTAATAAATTATATACTAAAACCTTCCTCTTTAATCACTCTATCTATTAAAAATCTGTATCGAAATTTTTTGCGTAGTCTACACTAATATTATAAAGAGGAAAACTTTGTTTGTTTGTTTGTTTGATTGTAATGAATAGGCTCATAAACTACTACTAAAAATTCTTTCACCATTCGAAAGCTACATTATCCACGAGTAACATAGGCTAGGTTTTATCCCGGAAATCCCACGTGAACGGGAACTATGCGGGTTTTTCTTTGAAAACGCGGGCGAAGCCGCAGGCGGAAAGCTAGTATAGGATAAAGAGACATAGGGACAGAGAAAGCTTTTTTTATACTATGTAGTGATATAATGGGTTACAAGTTTACATTCACTTTCATTTTTAAATTAATATACTTATTAAAATAAAACAATTAATTTCCCCAAAATAATATCCACAAGTTACATAACTTTGGAACAACAGTGAGTTGTGTGACTTAAACCATTAAGCAAGCGTTACTAATAAATATTTCCACATCATTAGGCAATTACGTCATTATAATCCATCTGTTTCAATTATATAGGTACTTACATACTTTATAATAACGCGTATTATATCATCTACTTTTATCAACACGTAAAAATAAACAGTATGAATTTATTGTATAAAGTTAGAAAACATTATAGTTACCTACATTTTTTATCAAAAATATTTGGCATTAGCTAAAATATAAATAGTAGGAACCAATACAGCAGCTCGAAGGAACACAGTGGGGTTTTAGTCGGTAAGAATCCGACATAACCCACGGCTCCTTCTCAGAGCCAAGATTTCCCCACTAAAAAAGTTAATAAATTTTAAAACTTCAAAATTATTATAAAAGAAGAAAAATGGAAATAAAGCCAACATAAACGCACACTAAAAGTACACATACAAATAATAAATTAAATCACGATCACGTAAATCACTATCATTAGGTACGGTTATTATGTATTACACAAAACCAATGTAAGCTTAAATAATTAAGCCTTAATTAAGCCCAATAAATAGAACAAGGGTCTGCCTACATCTGTTCGCATGCACTCGCAGTGCCGATAACATTTTTAAATTCTGATGTTTCAAGTGCGTTACGGTACGGTTTCGTGAATTAATATAAAAATAATCTAGTCTTTTGTTGTGTTAGTAATCTTAGAAATCTATTGATCTATTTTACAAAAAAAGGGTCATAAAAATGTTGTGTGGTTTTATGAAACCACGGTAAAAGTGAAACTTAGGCACAAAATTATCGTATTTGTACGATAATTATCGTACGGTTCGACCGTCACGCGACATGCGCTACACAGACCAAAAAGTTTGTGACGATGTAATAAAAGTTTCACTTTAAATAGGAGTTGTAAAATTCATAGAATACAACCGAAGGGGTCACCTAATAGGAAGCGATAACTACCGCTAAAGAAGATGATAAAGCCAAAAAAGTCCCCTAAACAAATAAAATATAACACATAAAAACTGCACATTTAACTCATGGCCAGTAAATGTAACGACAATCGTGCTGACAAATGTGATTTGACCCTCAATAAAGTTCTTTCATAACCTTTTAATTCCATAATTATCATTAATTGCTACGTTCATAATTAAACAACAGCAGACCACAGTGTAATGAGTTTAACCTGAAGCGGGTATGTCATGAAAATCAGTTAACATTGACGGTCAAATATCCCCAGGTTCAACACGGTCTCAATTATTTTTAATTAAATATAATCGTGTAGTGAAAGATGAGACTAATTGGACGTATATGTCCTGTATGAGCATCGATTGTTTTATTTATGCAATTATTTATTACGAGCTGACCACGCAAATTCATTTGCACTGAATATTTTGTAGCATTTTTAATGGATGCTTTTCTTCTGTTGGTTGAAGCGTAATGCTATAGTAATGTCAATTGAATACAAAAATGTTGCATGTTATTTATAATATACAAACTTATAGTGGAGATTATAAAAATAATCAGATCCAAACAAAAATAGGAATTGTAGGTACAAAAACGGGATTTTTCAATGCAAATAAGCTACTTATTACAAAACATTTCGTTCCACGCCACAATACACACACCATCATTGTATTTTCATCTCAATCTTATACAGAAGTCGCATCATATATTTACTGCAAACGGAATTCCATTTCAATTTAACCAAAGCAACGTTTAAATTAAATGAATTTTCCCCGAGCGCTAGTTTAAAAAGCAAATAAAAATCTAATCAAGACTCGGAAATAATCGCGTCAACTTCGATCGTCTTATGTTAACAAGATACCAAGACCAGATTGCTGGGACTGATTGAACTGAGATCCAAACAGAAAAAACCAAGTACACATTATCGAGCTAAGTGCGTCCGCAAATATTGGCTCAACATACACTTTCCTTACATCAAATAAGTCTAGACGTGACCAATTTATGTTGGCACTTCGATACATTTATCCAGCTATATCGGGATTAGGCAAGTATGATTGGGCAGGGCTCACACTTGATCGGTCGGTGACAGGCGACAAGGGTGCATTCAGATTAACAGGGAGATCGACAAAGAAATGCAATTAAATGTAAAATAGGGGCTGTTTCACACGAATGTTGACACGCCGTGACGAATGGGGATGTGATAGACACTATTCAGGATTGCATTTTACGGATTTTTTCGGGATGGCCCGCTATCAAAATGTAAAAGGATTACGATTTTGTTAGGAAAGTCGACGATAATTTTGTTTATAATCGGATTCAAAATTTCAAGTCAATTTTGAATAACAAATGCAGTTCAATTTAAGCTTTTTAGGTCATAATCAAATTCAAGCCGATTAACATAGATCATAATCGACTGGAATGGACAAAAATCTGAAAATAGATTAATCTTTAGAATTATGTTCTCCACTGTTACAGTGTAAGTGTTGTTTATTTTAGAAATTTATAAAAATCATTCATCATTACTTGCAAAGTAGAGAATGATTTTATGAAACTCTACAAAATTATAAATATAAAAGTTATGAATGTTTGGATGTATGTTTGGATGTATGTTTGGATGTTGGTTTCTCAATCAATAAACAATGGATCGATTCTAGATGAAACTTGCCCCAGATATAGTTTTGATCAGCATAAAGGTTATTATTTAGATATATCTCTTCTATGCGAATAAAACCGCGAGCTCCAGTTAGTAATAGAAAAGCAACATTCATTTCTTTATATCAATGTTTAGTATTATCGTAAACGATTACAGCTATTCATAAAATGGTAAAGTTAAAACTCGGGGGAAGCCAGTTAGCGGACCGACTGAGCCATGGAGATTTATGCATTTTAAATTACACCTGAAACGTGGGCTCGTTTACACGATACGACACGATATTGGATTCGATTGCAATACGATTGTCGTGTGGTGATAAAAAATGGGATGCTATTTTCATATGATGAGTGATGTATTTGGGGTTGTCAGACCATTTTAAATAAACAAAATTATTTTTGATAGATCGCTATGTCCTCTGTCAACGCCGTGTAGTTCCAAAGTTTACTTGGAATAAAACTTTTTACTACTTAGAAATTAAATATAACACTTTTAAATATATTTGTTTAATTATACGAATGAACAACAAATAAAACAATTTACAATATTTTCGTTTTTTTGATAAATATTAAAAATTAGTTTCATAAGTAAATTCGAAATTGAATTATGATGTCTTCGTATACCTATACTTTATGTCATTACATTATATAATAGAGCCTTATAATTATTTATCTATAGATAACTTATCTTACTAGGAAATTTAGATAATATTAATATTATTTATTTACTTAAAATTACGATAAATCGTGAGAAGTGAAAGACATCTCTTATATTGGCTAGAGTTTGAAGTAAAACATGATAACGATCGACTTTGATGGCTTTCGGATTAGATCTATTTAATTTTGTATGTGGTTTGAAATACATGCGAATTATAAAAAAGGATTTCTGATTGCAAAAAACTAATCTTACGCCTTAATACGGTATTTAGGGTATTTTATATTATAGTGTTAGACGTAACTTTTGATTTAATATTTTTGTGGATGAGTAGTTGTCAATATAGTTGTCACTGTTTCCTGTCCGAACATGCTTAGCTATCGCATACTATAAATTGCCGCGTTCCTTTGACTCGTGGCGCATTCGTACGAATCGTGCCTAGGGGCTCGGACGTTGTTTATACGACATTCGACCCAACTACCCTCACTTTACTAATAGTCGTTGACTAGCTGCGTTTTGTTATCAACTACCTACATCAATTAGGTAGCTGTGTAGAATCGCAGTACATTTTTATTACGTTCAAACTAATATTTAACTAACTTCGCATCTTTGTTTCTTTTAATAGAATTATTTTATAACTAGCGACCCGCCCCGGCTTCGCACGGGTGCAATGCTGATACTAAATACACCACAGAAAAACTGTGAACGTTGTATATAAAAACATAGCGGCCCGCTCCGGCTTCGCACGGGTATAAAATATATAGCCGGGCGTCCGGCCGGTACCGCCGCAAACGCTACGTCCCGCAATTTTTAAATCTGTAATATCTTCGAAAATATTCACTTAAATCATACGGTGTAAAGGGCCATATAGATCTATATTAAATGAACAATGTATTCAAGGTATTTAATTGGTTAAGGATTAATGCTGTATTGGTTAAAATCGCATCGAAAATTAGCCATTATTTGTCGTAAAAAGTAAATGACAAAAAAAGTTATTTTGGGTTATCCATAAGAGATAGACATATACCATCGCGGACTTTTCTGTAGACCTTTTCAATGTGTACAATACTTAGTACATTATTTTGATAAAACTCGTAGGGTTTAGCCTGCGTTTGCAATGTAAGCGGAAAAAATGTAATTTTTTACGACATCACATTAGAAACCTCAAACATAACAGTACTTCTCCACTATTTAATGGATTTTATTATACATATAAACCTTCCTCTTGAATCACTCTATCTATTAAAAAAAACCGCATCAAAATCCGTTGCGTAGTTTCAAATATTTAAGCGTACAAAGGGACATAGGGACAGGGAAAGCGACTTTGTTTTATACTATGTAGTGATTAGAATTTATTTTATTTTATTTTATACCCTTTTATTTTATAGAATTTTCAGTATTTATGATCGACGTTAGGTATATTTAATATAAAAAACTAATTAATATTATATAAAGTTTATTTCAATCACTTAAATAAAACTAACAATTAGTAAACTTATTAAATGTATAGTATAGCCATAATACAATTTACTACTAGAAAGAAAGAAAGAAGAAAGAAAGAAAGAATGATCATTTAATTGACTCCACAATAATAACAAACACAATTGACATAGAATACAATAATTAAAATTAAAGCAACACAACATGAAACAAAACAATACAAGTACAATAAACGAAAGAATACTATAATTAACTAATACTACTATAATTACTAATACTAATACTATAATTACTAATACTAAATATTATCAGCTTATGTCTAGTAAAATTAACGCTATACTAAAACTGCTTAGTACAATAATTAAAGGCTACTTACAACTACAATATACAATACTCTAAAATTCAAACATTCCTTTTCTATTTTTAATCTCACTACATCCATCCAGCGTGAGAAATGGATGGCGCCAATTAGATTAGCAATAACCTAATGCAAGTATCGAAGGTCACCAACAAGCATCAGTCTTGTGGAGACACTCCATCAATCACTGACAGCTGACCGTCTTCACGTCCTGAAATACATAATGTAAGAGCTTTATGTAGGGTTACAGATTATGTAATATTTTATCTGTGGTCTGTTTTTGTCATATTCAGGCGGGTGGAAATTAGAAAATTGCCTAGAAGGTTAAGAAGATAAATAATAAAGTATGCACCTATTGGTTATTAGATAATTTTGTTCATATTTAATTTCTACCTGTTTTGTACGAATTTTAATGTGTAGGTACATGTTACGTGTGAAAATGTATCTATTGTTTACAATCGAGATATTGTTACTTAAATGAATTTTAATGTGTAGGTACATGTTATGTGGGAAAATGTATCTATTGTTTACAATAGAGATATTGTTACTTAAATGAATTTTAATGTGTAGGTACATGTTATGTGTGAAAATTTCTCTATTGTAAATAAAAGTCTCATATTATCTTTTCTAACTAACCCGTCAGCCTATTCCCCTAAAATCAATCTTCAATTACCAAATTTCAATAAACGCAACCATTGAAGGCTTTTATTTTATGCTCCTCTTTTTAAATGGCAATTTGAATACTTTTACTTTTGATTAAATTTTAATTAGCATTTCGTTTAAATTAAAAATGTATAAGTATACAAAGGGTGTATTTACACGGGGAAGTGATTTCTTTCTGCAAGAAGGTGAGGGATAAATGCACCCCTTATCCGTAACCTGAGGGACGATCAAGTATATCGTTGGAAAAACAGGATAAGACACAAAACAAGTTGAAAATTAATTAAACGCATAAATTGCTTGACTAATAAGGGTTACAATTTAAGTGATCTTGTTCTCATTAAATAAGATTGTCTGATGTTTATAATGAAGAAATAATATATAATATTTTTACTCTTTCGTTGAGCTGTAGCTTTATTCAAATTGTCTCTTGATGACATAATTTTAATATAATCTTAAGTAAATTCAAAACCAAGTAATTGGTATGCAAGGCAAGATTATGTTCTTGCTAGATTTCTACAGCACTTGACAGACTTAATTGCAGCAAAATTCAGCTCATCAATCGTCAGATTTTAACTGAAAAAATGTCAAACACACGCATTCATAATATTTCAAGTGATAAAATTTAACTTTAAAGGCATGTCCACACAATCTAAATTCCTTGCCGCAATAATGTGTCCAGAATGACAGTTTGATTCACTTAGATCGCGTTACAGTGTAAACGCGGCATCAGACAAACGGGGTGCGACTTTTCTTTGAATATTTCAGATAGAATTGTTGGTTTAATGCTCTAAGTAGAATTGTATAGATAGTTTTGAGAATGTCTGAAATAAAATATGTATTGTATTTGTGTTATATATCTGATATTCACGCTGATATACATGATTTTATTGTTCAAGGATGAAGTCACTCACATACTTTTCAAAGCTGAGTTTCAAAGTACTTTATTTGTATTATATTAATATAACGTATCTGTCATACACACGCTGACATACATGATTGTATTGTACATGGATGGAATAACACGTTATGGTTACCTTTTCATATTGCACACTGGTTTTGGATATCAGTTTCCCTATATAGTATGAGATTCTCTAAAACAATCAACCTATGTGTCAGTGTAAAGTTGTATATAATTTCTATAATGCTTCTTGGGGTGGATGCTATTATTGTCAAGCCTTATATTTTCATACTAATTACCCCGATGCACTACCTCTACATAAGTCCAGTACAATCCAGTACGCAGAATATTAAAACAATCTACAAATACCTGTACTACTTGTAAATAAAGGGAGGTAGCTAGACTACAATAATTATCACAAAATGATAAAGCTGGCTGCGAGGGGAGCCACACGTGGTTTCGCAATTTCGACCCATCCGTCCACGCTGGCCGCAGGCGACTGAAATCTGATGTATTACGTGTTGAATGGCTATTGCTATTGTTAGCTCGCGTTGGTGGTAATAAAAGTTTTTGCTCTATAAATAAATCCATACTAATGTTATAAATGCGAAAGTTACTCTGTCTGTCTGTCTGTTACTCAATCACGCCTAAACTACTGAACCAATTTTCATGAAATTTGGTATGGAGATATTTTGATAACCGAGAAAGGACATAGGCTACTTTTTATCCCGGGAAAATGACGCAATTCCGGAAATCCCACGGGAACGGCAACTATGCGGGTTTTTCTTTGACTGCGCGGGCGAAGCCGCGGGCGGAAACCTAGTTAATTAATAATTGCTTAACATATTTCAATCATCATGATCATAAAATATCTCTTTGTTACATGTTAATTATTTAATGTCCGATTTATTAACATAATATTGAAATTCTACCAGCTAATTTATGTATGAAAATATCACAAATTTATAAGATTTGTATAATTTTTATATAAAACATAATTTCTTACACAGCAGGTGTTTAATTTTGTACGCGTGTAAACATTCACGCTTGATTTATGTGCGTATCGAATTTTCTGTGTAATTATAAAACAAAACCCATTTAACTGTAGTAGGTATATAATATTTTCTCATTGACTATGAGCATTATGCGTTTTTCAAATCGTTTTTAAAAATAGAATGATGAAAACTATGAAAAAAAAACCTTAATTGGAAGTTCTTTTCCAATTAGTAAATCTACTCTTAAAATGAAATAAAATTACTTTTTTTACACACGAAAATTATTTTCTTTAAAATATTGTCCAGCCTTTCATGTGAATATTTTTTTTATATTGTAATATTTTGGAAAAATTAATATGTAATTTAAAAATCAGTACCATTTTTGTGTAACCATTTACAAGCGGCTCGTTGGTCTAGGGGTATGATTCTCGCTTTGGGTGCGAGAGGTCCCGGGTTCAAATCCCGGACGAGCCCAGATTTCTTTTATGTTTTATTTATTTTATTTTGAGCATTAGTATCAAGACCAAGATAAAAAATAAGATATTTTAAAACTTGTAAAATATACTTATAGTGTACAACGTACCTACATGCTATTTACATGTATATTAAAAGGTAAAAACATAAATCGTATAATAAGTATATTGGTAGTTACTTAATTTTAAATTTCTAAGTTAAGTTTAGCGATAGATAATTAATTATTTTTAAAATCGTTTCGTAGACCCTTTTTATCCGTAGCAGACATAGTGTAGACTGTAGAGTAGGTATAAAGTTCTGCTTTTTTCGATATTTTTTATTACTCTTTTCACAAGTGAACGATCCAAACTTAATCGATGACGTCACAATTTTCAATACCTGTACGATCCTTTTAACCCTGAATAGAATATGTGACGCCATAGCCGTTTAAATCCCTAAAGAAGTCATTACTATGCCATCCATACGTAATACAGATTCGTGCAAAGCGTTCGGCAAATCCGTGAACCGTGAAATCCTTTGGCTTAAATCGTTTAAACGCTAAGCAACGCCTCAACACATTGCCACCAGTGACTGTTTGCTGGCTTTTTTGTGACCGAATCAAATTCCTTTCCATCCTTTGAAATTGATCGCGGCCTGCATGTGTTGTCTATCCGTGATCTTATTTCAGACGATTCTGTCATGACTTGGTCATGACAATATAATACGAGAACTACGCACAGAGAATTGGCACAATCATCAAGGACTGCTATATCAATTATTATTATAATAGGATATATCAATTATTGAGTCTCATGTAGCTAACGATATAGGTTTGAAAGATGATTTTTTTATGCATTTGTTACTTTACTTGATGCGTACAGCTTTTATGACATTTATCAAGTATGTACATTATATAGATACGAAATTGGATTGACTTAAACGTTCTTATATACGTGTTGTTTCGATTTAAAAGCTTCCTTGGTTAATTTACAATGGAAATATGTCGAAAAATAACAGAAGAACAATTTTATGAATCATGAATATGACCTCTATGTAATCAGCTAAGCTAATAATAATGTAAAAAGAACTTCAGTACGGTTTTTGTGTAACAATTTACAAGCGGCTCGTTGGTCTAGGGGTATGATTTTCGCTTTGGGTGCGAGAGGTCCCGGGTTCAAATCCCGGACGAGCCCAGGTAACACTTTTTATCATTCTGAGATTTATAAAATGTTAAGAGACCTAGATATAGCAATATTGTTTAAATATAAAAGACGCCACAAAATTTTTACTTCATAAATTAAGAGACATTAATTGTAAAGATAGGTTGATGATACTTGATGCGTGTAATGTGTATGTTATTTTGGGAGAACGGAGTTCTGATATAACTATCATAACAAAAATACCTATGAGCTGAGAACCACCCCTTCTCATAGAACTTGCGAAAGTAGAGATATATCTCTCTACTCTCGCAAGTACTCTATACTATAGAGATATGTCTCTTCCAAATATGGATACCATTTTTATACATTTTTATAATAATTTATCATTGCCATCTGCATAGTCGTGCACCCTTGTCGCCTGTCACGCGTCACGCATAAATAATTTGGCGGGAAAATCACACCAACCCGCTCTCAAGCGATGTTTAGCGAATTATAATTTCATGTTAATCATATCATTGTGATTAAAAGCTTTAATTAGCTCACGTTAATATGTTATTTTATTGAGTACAACTCATAAAAATTCCAATGTAATGAAAGTATGTGCGTTTGTATGTGTTTATGTTTGCGACGATAAATAGTAATTGTAGTACAAACAAACGAAAAAAAAAACAAATGAAAGTAATATAGTAATGAACTAATGAACTGTCACTTGACAGTGTCGTTCAGAAATATTTTGCCTAAGTAGGTATACAAAGATGCAAAACAAGGTATGATTTATTTTTGCAATGGTGTTAGACGCGGTTTGAATGATGGTTTGAATGCTTTATAACCAAAAATGGTTAACTATTTAACACATAATAGACCACATGGAAGATTTTCTCGTATGTGTCATTTTATTTCAAACATTTATGAATTTCTTATTTTGAACTCCATCATCTTCAAGTGTGTTAACTTTTGTGGAATTCAGTAGATAAACTCACTAAGTGCTCATAATTTGTGTGCTACAAGTTTCTTAACTCATCATAATTAGTTAATATGTACCCGTGTGTTAATAGGGTGACCATCAATCTAACTTTATACGATACAAATCTAAATAATAACCCTGTAAAGCTATGTATAGAATATGATTTTTATTCGTTTTTGTACAACGTCTATTTTCTCTTTAGTTATTATTTTTATTGGTGTTATTTAAACAGCGTATAAGCTTTAAAAGGGATGTTTGTATGCTAATATTAAAAACGAAGATGTTTCGGGTTCGGTTCACGGTATAGTCATAAATAAAAGTTGTGTTCATCGATTTCGAACGATATTTAAGTCTAGACTACTTCCTTGGATGGAAAATAAATGTTAAATGTGTCTGAACATGGATGGGCCACTTGAGAATTTATTGGGCCTATGTATTTAAATTCTTCTTCTCTAATCTAAAATCTAAAAACTTTAAAGTTATATTGAAAGCGTTGCTCTTTTAATTTTTGATGAATCTACAATTGTATTTATTTATTTAATCAACTCCATTTCATCTTTGTAAAATAAATTAAGTTCCATGTGAAATTTGATATACTAACAGATATTAAATAAAATAAAGTGAGATTTATAGTTTAAAAAAGCAAACATAATTATTATTTTTGGTATGTGTATAATTTTCTTTGAATTTTACCCTCTTAAGAATAATTACTTAAACACACCTCATAATTTTTCACAAAATGTCAAAAGCAAGACCTTTATTTTATTACCATAAACACATTAAACACAAAAATCATAGTCACCCCACATAAAGAACGTATCACATGGACGAAGAAGTTCACGCTAAGCTGTGCGGATACTTTCAAGCCGCTTGTTAGAAGCTACACACGCTTCTGCATCCACAACTTTCTTAATTATAGTGCAACCACACGTTTTGAACTTTAAATATTGAAGTTTAATTGTTTCTGTGTGAATCTTAAATACTTTTATCGTTCTTGTAAGATTTGTTTCAAGTTTTCTGTTAAAAAGAAGATTAAAGGAAAGAGTAGTAGTGACTTTAGAGTAGATATTTGTAAAATATACAATATACGATTTGACAATATTATGTACAGTTATCGTATGTTTACACATAACACAGACTGCATAGGTAACAAGAATTACAAATAAAACTAAGTATATAAAATTATTGATGACTACTTATATTATATTTCAGTTAATCTAAAAGTTATCGTTATTAGCAAATTTTATTACAAATAGTTTCTTCATTTTATTGATAGGTCCATAAATTAAGCTTATAGTTGCTTTTATTGATATTGTTGAGTTTTGTTGAGACATTTGATTGTTATTTATTTTCGTAAAGTTTTTGTTACAATCTTTAAAAACAAATGGATGAACCAATATAACTATATAATATAGTTTATATTATCTTTGAAATACCAAACGTCAATATCTCTAAACACAAACGCCTTCATTAATTTAAGCCCTGCCGTTCCGCAAATCTCAATACTGTAAGTAACAGTTCTTCGTAATAGATAATCAGCGAAGCGAGCGAACATTCCAGATATTTGAATAGAGTTAACCCTCTTCCTGGCGTGATGGAACGATGATTGATTTCTGTTTGCTCTGAGGGTAGATCGCAATTTAATATCTTATTGTTAATCGTAGAACTGTTGATTCAGCGAGACCCTTTACGCACTGCGCTTAATGTAAATTTCTACTTTTTTTATTCGTAAAAAAACAAATATTATTACCTATACTTACAACTGTTTATGTGTTACGCTTGAAATTGTAGAGAAAGAAAAATTTAGACTCAGACATTTTTTTATTTTTATTTATTGGAAAGGAAACTTACTAGCCAAGCATTATATTGTAAAATCCCACAGCCACATTAGGTGTTTCGTACTTCTATAACAAGCATCAAAATATAAAATACGACATAATCATCCTCCAAAACTATTATAAAATATGAAATCAGCTGTATCGCGTAGACCGTAGAAGATTACTTCCTTTTCACAAGGGATATCGCTTCAATATCCACAAGCGCAGTGGGTAATATCTTAAATTTCCATTGTTAATTATTATAAACGCTTCAATTGTTTTGTTTATGTTCGCGTCCGAGTTGAATAGAAACACTAAATACAAATCTAAAATAAATATTTGCTTACAAATTCAGTTCAATGACTTATCACATTTTAATAACTATAGCAATAATTTTGTATTGAAACCAGCAACGAAACTAGGCAGAGATTAACAATGAAAAGGACTAGTAAGCTTTTTTGTCTTAAATATAATATATTACGCACAGGAACATGATTAGATCGATATGCATGTCTTAGGTAACAATATGTTATTGATTAAGAAAAGTAAGCTTGCATTTTTGTGAGTACGTACGTGAGTTTTTGTGAGTAGGATCCTATGACCCTTGGAATTATTGTCACATTTTTATTTTCACATTGAGATCACCTTAAATTTGATAAAAATGAATACTGCAGTTTAATGGAAATATAACGGTAAAAACGATCTATTTCTTCAATTAAAATAGCTTGTCAATTTTCTGAAATCTTCATGATGTGAATGCGAAATCTTCAAACAACGGAAGCATTGATGAACTAAATAATAACTGAATGAAATGCTAAGAAGTCGATTTTGTGAACGTTCTATTTTAAAATAAATTAGGTATACAAATTTATTTCTTTATATTATCTATACTAATATTATAAAGAGGAAAGGTTTGTATGTTTGTATGTATGGTTTTCACGCATAAACTACTGGACCGATTTTGATGAAATTTGGCACAGATAATCTTTAGACCCTGAGAAAGAACATAGGCTACCTTTTATTGCGAAATATGTACCACGGGCGAAACCGGGGCGGACCGCTAGTAGTAGATAATTTATATACTCTATATTTAATTATAACAATTTCAGCTAATGTGCTGGTCAATTGTTGCAACCCTTCTATTGTTGGAAAGTTTTGAATGGCTAACTAAATTTAAATTAAGTTTAAAAACAATTCATCTTACCCCCATGCTCTATTACGTAACTTTGCTATTAACTCAAGTGTCGTGAAACCCGCAAATAAAGGGATTTGTTTTTAACATACTGACACACAGATCTCATGTTTTTAATATAAAATATATTAGTAACCTAGTATAGGTAATTTTACTTTTCCCAAAAAATATCTTTAGGATTAGTCTATTCAAACTTTGAATTTAAAAAATAAATATCTCTATATAACACAGTATTTCAAACCTATAAATTTCATCTATTTTTCCTTTTTATTTGTTTTTATTGCGTATTAATTGGATTGATACTTATAATACTATCGTGACACTTAAATAAATAAATATAAATAAATATTAAACCAAGCTCACCAAACGTCCAAGCAACGTGTAGTACAAAGAAATAATAGCATTAATGTAATTGCGATGCAAGGAAAGTTTGTCCATTAGAGCATTATTGATGGGTTTTAAATTGCACACAGCCCAGGGGACGGCCATGTTGACATCGGATGGGCCTGGGGTGCCTGTAATGATTTCTATGCTTATCGATTTGGGACAGGTAGTCCATATGTCTAATGAAGGTATTTGAGTTAGGTTTATATGAAATTATGAAAAAAATTAAATTGTTGTTAGGATACGATTTTATTGTATACCATTTTAACCAATGTCAAATTAGGTTGGAGACGCGGTAATGTAGGTATCTACATAAAAATAACTGCGTTAACTTGATAAAGTTGAGTCAATATATTACTGAGTTCCTATGGCCACCTTCCGATTCCATCATCAAATCAGCTCTATGTCATGATAATGTTTCATCGCTATCCAATTGACATAAGTATACAAAATTTCAGCTCAATCGGTTACCGGGAAGTGAATCAAACTTACTTGCTACATTCCAATTAAGTCATCGAGGTCAGACAAAAATGCTCATAAAACTACTATCCTAGCCGAATAAAATTTTTATGGGACCAATTTGACACCATCCCGCATCGAACAAAAAAAGAATCACGTAAATCGGTTCAGAAACCTCAGAGTAATCGGTGTACATACATAAAATAAAAAAAAACATATACCGGCCGAATTGATAACCTCCTCCTTTTTTTGAAGTCGGTTAAAAATGGTATAAAATTATGAAAGAAGTCGAGATATTATGATACATACTTTACTATTTTATTTTATATTTTGTATATCAATCACGTGTATGCATTTGTACTTTGCGCGATAATATCATGAATTCGTATCTAAAAAACGTTCCCGCAAAACCGTTATATCTCGAAGTGAAGTTGCATTGCGAAAATAAAATCAAATTACCTTCGCCAAACGAGGCCGTATCATCATTGAATGCTTGCCAAGGGCGCAATCAGGAATCTAGGACAAGAGGTTGCGGTGTTTCTACGACTGTCTGGACTCTATCAATTACTTTAATTGTCAATTTTTATAATGTTTAACGATAAAGTGGCTAATTGCACTTTAAGTGGTGCGTTCTACGTTCATTCTAATGCGTGATGTATTTCTTTGAAATAATCGTAAATCTTAATAAACGTAATTGGTAAGTTATATTATATAGAATTATTTTTCTATTCTCCACTGTCTTAAGCTAAGCTTGCTTTCGTAGTTATTAGAAATAAAATTATTAAAGGAAATTAGTTGTGTTATTAGGTCTTTATAGTATTAATATTGGGTTTTATATTCGACGTAAAGGTCGTTATCAAATTTGTAAGTACGTTCATATTTTTTAGAAACAGTTCTACAAACCAGTGATATAGCTTTGTGAAATCGAAAAGCGAGAGGAAGTCAAGTCGAATAAATACTTATTACAGTTTTATGAAAGAGCGAAAATTCAATACTCAATAGCGTAAAATATCTACACGCATTCAGTGCCTATTTTCTAACAATTGAACAAAGAATCACAAGCAAGGAGGTGAAAACGGTTTCATATTATATTTCAGTGTCGTTTTTCGATTTATTGCAAAGCTAGAGAACTCTTAGAGGGTGTAAGGAAAGAAGTTTTTTGTTAGATATTTGCCGACAACCTGTCCTGCCGATCAAACAACATATCCGAGGGAATATTTGCTCGCGTCGCTCTGTTTTATTGTGGTCCAATTTATTAAAGTAAAAGTTTTTTTTTTAATACAGTGTTGTGATTTGGACTATAATAGATATTGTGTCTACAAATATGTCCACCACACATTTGGAAACACATCTTTATGGTACCTGAAGATACAAGAACAATTTCATTAAAGTAAAATATACTTACTACAATATTCGTAACTAGCTTTCCACCCGCAGCTTCGCCCGCGCAGTCAAAGAAAAACCCGCATAGTTCCCGTTCCCGTGGGATTTCCGAGATAAAACCTATCCTATTTCCCGGGGTAAAAAGTAGCCTATGTCCTTTCTCGGGTATCAAAAAAATATCTCTATACCAAATTTCATGCAAATTGGTTGAGTAGTTAAGGCGTGATTGAGTTACAGAGATTGAGACAGACAGAGTTACTTTCGCATTTATAATATTAAAGTATAAGTATGGATAATAATATGTTAACGTAACTGGCCATATGAATAAAAATGTTCCAAAAAAAGCTATTAAAAATGACAACTAAAATTTAACAATAAGCTTTTAAGGCTCAAAGTCTCTATTTCAATAATATGATTTCAATTCAGTTGCGATAAAGTAGGCTCTACATTGACACAAGAAAAGAATAACAACTCATTTCTACACACTTTTACATTAAAATCTCAAAATAAAATAATCAAAATATAAACCGCTAAATCCTATCACATAAACCGCAATAAAACAGAACAGTATTCCGAATGTTTTCACTTTTCTACACCGTTGAACCGAATACCATGAATACATCCCAACTTTAAAAATCACCTTCTAGTTTCAACATCGCTTTCTTGAAAAATGATAGCAATGCAACCTGGAGCTTGTTATCGGAATGTATATTATTGCTATATTTTTACTGTGGAATTGTTCACATCCTCTTTTAGATTAATAATAATAGGGGTAAAAATAACTAATAGGGGTAAAAATAACGTAACAATATTTCTTAAACAAATAATAACTATTTTCTAACATCTTCCTTGTTCCAAGTGTTTCAATTATTTGTTCTATGATCTAAGTTTTATTACGATCTTTCAACTATAGTAAGAATTGGGAATAACTAGATTTATATTTAAACTAGCTTTCCACCCGCGGCTTCGCCCGCGTTTTCAAAGAAAAACCCGTATAGTTCCCGTTCCCGTGGGATTTCCGGGATAAAACCTATCCTATCTCTCAAGTTGGATCAAACTGCACATGGTGTGCGAATTTTATTATAATCGGTTTAGTGGTTTAGGAGTCCATTGAGGACAAACATTGTGACACGAGATTTATATATATTAAGATTGTATGGTTGCCCTTAGCTACCAAACACTAGTCTGTACTCTGTAATATTGACTTTAGTCGCCAGCCCTAAACGCCGCTACTGCCCATTCTATTATATAGTACCTAGTATTTAATTACGCAAGATCCCGTTCAATTTGTTGAGGTACCTATACATTAAGGTCCAAAGCTGGCCGTTATATGCAGCGAAATGTAATAAATACGACTTCAAAGCCAGTGGACACTTCCTTTAGAAGCCAATTCTCTTTCAAATTAAAGGACAAAAGGGTTTCGCTTCCCACATTACGGAGGGCAAAGCTTCATTGCAGCCACTTACGTAGTTCGTTCACTTTGTAGTTACTGCGTTTTAAAATTCCTCTTTGGCATCCTGTTACACCAAAGCAAATAAATTGTGCTTAATTTTAGTTCATTCAGAAATCGATAACATTAAAATTTGAATTAAAAGGACAAATTATAATTAGTCAACACAACAAATTGCATAATACATAATCGTGCACAATACGAACCAAAAGCTACATAAATTATTGTAAATTATGCTCAAATTTGGCTAACATTAAAGCATTTCATTCTTACACCAAAAATATCAATAAAAACCAAACTTGAAAGGTATTTTATTCAGTTATATATTAATCAAATAAAGCGCATAAATGAACCAAATGCGTATAACAATTCGTTTGAGCGAAGTACATTCCTAGAGTGCAATAATGTTCCAATAAAGAGATACAATGTGTCTGAAACCGCACGCAACATGCGCCTGTAATGGCGGCCGTAAATAATTGCAACTTACAAGTGTAATAAAGTTTTTACTGTATGATTTAATGAGTTAATTATCAGTGTTTTATGGCGTTAGCGACGCATATGGATGCTATTTGACAGGGGCTGTCGTTAACAATATGGGGATTGGGGAGGGTACTGAGTTTGCAGGGAAATCTGAAATCTCTGCTTTAATTACGTATTTAATTAGCAGAAATTTGGGAAATTATAATGAGCAAATACCTCTTTTTCAAAGCAATATAATATTATAATGTATCTCTGTATGCGCGTCTTCTATAGGTCATGGTCTAGATACCTAGATATTCAATAAGTGTTATTTATAATGTTGTGTTTACTTTGTACTTGTTTAGCTGTAAGTGCAATGTAATAAATGAATAATTCTTACTATAATCAGAATATAAAATATGAAGCCTACTACATAATTAAAATAGCATGTAATGTTCTGCAAATTCAAAAAATAATTAAAAACAATACATTGTTAGTATTAAAAAAGACGTTGGTGTAACAAAAGCCATAGAGCAATTGAAGTAGCAATGCATTCCGACTTCAGCAATTATTTCAGTTTTGACTCGTTCGAAGTTTGCGAAGTTGAACTATCGTTTGGAAATGACGGCGAATTGAGCGCCGATTGTAATTTCTTCTAACTGTTTTGTATTCTTTTACTTTTCAATTGAAAATATTAATCGTGTTTTCATTAACAGCTTCAAGCACGCAACACCATATCTTAGGAATTAAAGTCGTCTATTTGTTCTAGCTTCAAGAGATGTATTTTTATAGGTAAGTACCTATAGTTATAACTATAGTTGTTTAGCCCGGGAATTACGTGTTTTCTAGTCATGATAATAATAGAGTTTTTTTGGGTTTTCTGTTCTTATCATTTTTCTACAAAAATAATCATAATGAACGGAACAAATTTCATACACTAATTAATTTTTATACGTACCTAGATGAATATTTTCATATAATTAAATAATAAGTAAACTTAAAGGCACAGTAATAAAATAACAAAAACTCAAGCTAGTATCATAAACTACGAAAACTTTACAAAATTTTAAAGGCACAACTAATTAATGCTTTGGAAAATTTCTTCATTATTTTGACGTTTACTAAAAAGCCACTCGAGATATAAAATAAAGGGTTTATGTGTGAATATCATGCTATTTGTGACGTTAATTTGCATGACTGTCCACCGTTTGATCAAGTTTGGTCCAAATTGCAAGATTTTGTGTTTATTTTTTCGCATTTGGGATATAAATAAAATAATAAGAGTATAAATATGTAAATAAAATAATAGTGTACCAAAAATATAAAGCGCTAACGTGAAGACAAAAAATGTATTAAAGTTTTTTCACAATTATGAAACTAGAAGTTAAAATGTTCATCTTTTGGCGTAGAAGTGCATCATTGATTATATTTTCATCGCTACATCTTTAAAGTTTCATACTGTAAAAATAATATTATACTACACACATAGCCACTCTGAAATGCGTAACATATTTTCTATGATTATACAGCACATTATTTAATTATAACCTCTTCGTCTTATAATTTAAGGCACACATAATCACCAATATTAACGCGAGTTTCTAGGTTTACGACTTTGTAACGACGCGCTAAGCGTTGAATTATGAACGCAGGAATGTGTCACATTATTTATTATTTTTAATGTTTAGGTCACTGGTTATGTAGAGGAATAAAACATTAATGTTTGTTTTTAAAAATCGTCATTGTATAAACTTCTGAAAATTGTATGCGTGTATAGTTACTATTTGTATACATATAAAATCAATCCAGACATATACCTTAAATGAATACGTACCATTTAGGGTCCAATATATAAGTATATAAGTATCTCATTGTGTTTACAAAAATAATCCATGATTTTATCCAGCCCTGAAACACGACTCTGTAGTTTCTTTTTTTGTTTTGACATTTTATATAGGATTCTTTATTGCTAATATCTTGGAAAATATAACTTGTAACACAGTATTGTTTTAAATTACATGTAGATACGTTTTCTCAGTACATAAAGCTATTACAACTTTAATGACGTATCTCAGAGCTACGGAGTGAACACTCAATTACAATGTGGAATCTTCGTTAGATACAATGTAGGGCTGCCAACATGTTGTTAAGATAGTAAACTGTACTTGACACAATATAGGGGTGGTACACATGGTTTCTAATAGATGAAAATACGGGTGCATAGGGGATAAAAACGATATTTTATTAGTTCTAAATACGGGTGGATAAGGTGTTAAAAGTTAATTTAGTTACGAAATTTTGCAAGTTTTATAATATTGCAAATATAGATGTTGTTTTGTATTTTTGTTACAAATCTTGTAGATGAACGTTAGATTCTATTTTGTAACTACAAGACACTAGAAAGCTCTTTACAGATTGCCAGTTGTTAAAATATTGTTGTTACTTGCAATATACGTTGTATGTTTATTTTTAGACTTTTTGTTTTTGTCTAATCTGTATTTTACGTAATATACAAACAAATACATAATATAGTTTCCGAACCTGCCCTAACTATGGTATAAACATATTAAGGTGCATGCTAGGGGTGCTTGTTCCTGACATAACTTAACAGTCAACTACCGTAGCACAAAATCTGTCTAGAATACACGCCTCTTGAAACAGAAGTCGTTGCTAAAAAGGCGAAATGTTGACGGAAATTGAAATTGGCTTCCATAGAGATTGTGTTAAACTTACTGTTTAAGTAAACTTCGTATTTGTTTGAGGTTTTCTCTGAATTGGAGGTGAAATTCGAAATGAGAATCCACTAGGAGTTGAGATCAAAGTTTAGGAAATGGGATTTCTTGCGAACTGAAATTATTTCATGTGGCTATAATTATGAAAGTTGAGTCAAGATAATAATGTTTTTAAGTTTCGTCTATTGGGTTTGTCTAAACATAACTAATTGTGTAAAACCAGATAAAATGCACATACACATACACATGTGTATGTGAATTTTATTTGGTAATGTATTTTTAGCACATTTGCACTGTTTTTAATGATTCTCAAATGACATTTTTTACATAACAGTAAAATAATTTCCTCAAAGTTCTCTTCAATAATACATCATAGACACACCTAAAAGTTACAATACACACTTATAAAGATATATTTATATCACATCTATATCCAATAAAATCCATATCTATCAGCATGCAATTTAAATGTTAACTCGCAAATAACCACTGCTACGAACGAACAATATAACAGAATGATGCAGCCGTGAGCGGCCGTCACTGGCAACGATTTCCTAAATCAGATTGCGTTTGCGGTCGAGCACTGCTTAAACGGAATATAAAATGAGTTTTATAATTTGGATCTAGTTAACGCGGTCGTAGTGGTTAAGGAGTTGAAGTTGAAGGAAAAGTATGAGATTTATTTGCGAAATCGTCTCTTTTTGGAGGCGGTTTGTGTTGAAATTGTTAACATTGCACACGCGAATTGAGAAGTAATTTAGATATAGCAGGAAGTAAAAATATCCTTAAAACATGATGAAGAGAATTATATTATTTAAACTTTGTAGAAAAATGCCACTATATTTGGTCTCTTACGATTATAATATCTTGTTATAATCTCTTTGTGAAAAAATGTATGTTTTTTTATTACAATCTTAATATATATAAATCTCGTGTCACAATGTTTGTCCTTAATGAACTCCTAAACCACTTAACCGATTATAATAAAATTCGCACACCATGTGCAGTTCGATCCAACTTGAGAGATAGGATAGGTTTTATCCCGGAATTCCCACGGGAAAGGGAACTATGCGGGGTTTTCTCTGAAAACGCGGGCGAAGCCGCGGGTGGAAAGCTAGTTTATTTATAAGTTTGAAAACAAATTCGTACATATTTTATTTACATTCGCAGATATTTACATTTCCAATCCACCTACACATACCTATATTTTCCTATGCGAGAAAGCGTGTCAATATTCTAGGAAAAACGCTGAAATTCTCAACTTAGCTTTAAATAGAAGCGACAATAAAATTCAAAATACATAAAAAAGATATCGTTTTTCACAACAAAACACTAACAAGAATAATATTCTACACTATTTATAAGTCGTGTCTTGCAGGATCAACGTAAAGGAATAAATAGCCACTTATTGGATGCATAGGAATAAACAATTCGCTCTAACATCGATTTCAAGAATATTCGAGAATTCCCGGGTAACTCAAGCCAGGGCAAAGTATCCTGGTTACATGAGATTTGGGGCTTCAACGGACAATATTTGCCCGGCTCGAAATATGAGATAATGTATTTGGTTTGCGATAAAATCGGGTATTTACCTTCAAAGGTTATGTAGGATGAGTGTTGTAGGGATTCCACCAAAATATGATTGTTTGTAAAACATTTAGATTGTAACAAAAGCTTTCAATGATGTTTGTAAACGTATTGTAAATTGTTATTCTTTATGTGATTTTTTCCTGTAATGTTCCTGAGTAAGATATAACAAAATGTAGTGGAGATGTTTACTCAAATAATGATATACCTTAATAAACTCTACGTCAATTTTACAATCGGTGGAGGCATCGTGGTTTGAAATTATTCATGGCGTATGGCTTTTAAGTTCTAATATAAATATGGAATAGTATAAATAAGGATTCGAAAGACCTTAACGAGGTAGATTTACGGTCTTAAAATTAAAATAGAACTCTATATTGCATGTAAGATATTGTGACAAAAATTTTGTTCGGCCTCTCTCTTGATTTTCACGTTTACATTTAGACTAAATATTAATAAATACGCAAAGAAATGTTCATTGAATGCAATATCAAATAAAATGTAGATAGCAAGTATATTTAATTAAGTTATTTAGCAATACAATTCATTTCTCCAGTCAACGCTCAGCAATCAAAACAACGATATACGACCATGTCTCTAATACACGAATTAAACATTTCAAACATAATATTAATACGAGTATCCGTTCCTAAATCCACGTTTATCGAAATTTACCATAAAACAACCCATTTGGTAGCTTCGGATGTTTGTTTGGAACAAACGTATTCCTTAAGTAAAGTAAACATATCCTTCCAATAATGACGTGGCTTGAGTCATGCTGTATTTATAGATGGTCGATACATGTATCATGTTGGTACATTAGATAGATGAATAGAATTTCGGTTTTATTACAGTTTTTAAGACGAGTATGTAATACGTATAGTTATATTTATATTAGTCAGAGCCCTAAAAGTGGCGTTGAATTAGTTAATTTACATAATTAAATATTTATCGTTAGATAATTACTTTAGTTATAAATTAATTGTAGAGATTGTGGATATTTTTATAGAAATTGTTACTATTTGAAGTTTGTTCTAACGAAGTTTGTATTCGGCTAAAACAACATAAGTTCTGCATTAGTATATTTAAACTTTAAACAGATTAGATCTCTAACAAAGCTCTCCTAGAAATCGATTAAATTATTCTCGATGCAAATAAAATCACAAACACCAAGCATAGCTCAACTTCATATTCGAATGAACATTTTATTTTTAAAAATTAAAACGTACATAAAAGTTTGCGACGAACATGCATAGCACGCGTACTCTACGCCTGCACGAGTTTCTGGAATTTTCCGATAGAGTGCACAACGAAGCGTTCAGTATCGCATACATAAAGACCTATGCGATAATAGACACCTCACTTAAAAAAACACATACTATAATGAACATTCTAAATTGCTTTTTATACCAACACAGTTCTCATAAACATTGGTAATACCCAATTGCAAATAGCGTACAATTCATAATACTAATCAATTTAACGTGGCCGCTCTATTTTTTCTTCCATCTGCTATAGTGTCTGAGCGGTACACTATAAGGATAATAAAATATAATTATCATGAGCATTCGCTCGAACAATCTGAAATTCAGTCAATATTTTGTTGTTATTTCACCAGACAATATTTTCATACTTTATAAGAGCTAACGGAGGATTAAAATATATTACGTTTTTATATTTCTGGATTATTTCTCGGTACGATATTTATTTTTAAAGTTTTTGCTGTTTTAAATACTAATTGAGTACAAATAATATAAAACCTTGCTTCCAACGTATCTTTATTATGGCTAAGTATAAGAAATTTGAGTGTAGGTAGTGCATAACTTTTAACTAGGAAATTATTTAAGGAGTTTTCTATCCTTTCCTGATTTTTAGACAAATTCGCAGCTCTGAAACAAAATAATATAGTGTTTATCTTTTTCCTAATTAATAATTAAATTGTAGATGTGATTTGGTTACTCAAAGAGTAATTTAGAAATTTAAAAATAATCTCACACGTGCTACGAAACATTTAAAAAGCACAACACTAGACTATGAGTTTAATACACACTTCATACGACTTGAATTGTAGCCCCGTTGAGAAATCTATGAACAAAACAAACTAACCTTACGTTTAGGATTACATTTGCTATGTTAAAGGGATATTGCAGTAACTTCTGCTTATTAAGCGAGTTAATCCATCAGTGTCGTGAGTACTATCCGATTATTTATACATTCCTACTAATCTTAACTAGACCAGGTTTTCCGAGAAACTTTTCTGATTTATTGTTCCGTGTGTTTTATTGCGAATATTTCGTTAAGGACTGTTTTATTTTGACTGTATGTGCTTATGAGTATTGTGTCTAGTGGCCTACGCTTTTTTGCAATTTCGTATGGAAAATAGATGTTATTGATGGGCGACTTTCAAGAATTATAACAAGCACACATTGTTTTATACACTTGTTTCTTTCTGTACTAAAGTCTTAATATTATGAAACATACGGCTTAAAACATTCCTTACAAATTACCTTGCAGCAATGTTCAATCAGAATAAATAAATACATGTGTTGATATAAATTTTTCATTTCATAGCTCAGAATTTAAACATTACGCACGATATCCATTGACGATATCCGAATATTCTATGTAAAATAAAGTTATATAATTAGTTGCAATTTATCAGAGTAGCAGAGTAAATATTATCAATGTCATCTGTTTCATTACAAATTCAAACTGTAAGTTTATAAAGGCGGAGTAATTTCATTAGTGCCATGCGAACAGGCCTAATGCGCGGAAGCGTCCGCGTCGCTCCCCTGAGATAAACTCAATTAATTCGCTTTATAAGTCTTCGTCGATGAAAGCCTTTCAATTTTTAGCACATTTACACGACGGAAGGGCACTCCACTGTATACCTGATTTTTGAAACTCAATTATTTATTATGTATAGAGCGCTCAATTGTGTTTGCCTATTGTATAGTGTACATACCTCTTTTACACTTTTACTTTTACAAAATTTATGTAAAACGTTAGGTAGGCATATAAATGGACAATACTGTTAAAAGATCGTTAAGCGAGACGTTCTTATAAAATAATGTAGTTATGTAGGTATTGACTGGACAAAAACTACCATGCTTTTATCCGGTACTAAAAGTTTAGTCAGTGCAATGGTTTTTATTCGATTGAGAGAGCTTGGTTTGGAATATCATATTATAATAATATCACAGTTTGTATATTCGTCATAGTACAGATAGACTAAAAATATATTTCCTCATTCAATTTTTTCTCGTTGAACTTGCAGTTTACCGATAATCGTTCAAGGTGCAAGCCTTGCGGTATAAAGCAAGTTCACACTATGCAAGGGTTTAAAGTGCGCATGACACACGTAACTTGTTGGCGCTGCGAGTATCCGAACACGGCAGTGCGGCGTGGTGTCGCGGTCGCCCGACGCGTATCCACGCTTTCCCGCGTTTTCAGTTGACAATCCCGCGAACGTTCGAGGTTTGAAATTGGAATTCTGAATTTTTTTGTTTTATCTGTGTTCAATTTTGTTTTATGTTTTATGAAATAACTTTTACCAATTTATTTAATTATTTTCATTTGTTTATTTATTATTTTGAAATATTTTATTTTGTATATTAATATTTTTTTATTCTGTTTCTATTCTGTTTCTTACAAAGTTCTTGTGTTATCTGTATTCAGAAAACTTTTCGCGCGCTACCATTCAAATATGGATGCAACATAGTTGCGAATTGCAGAGCTTGTGAAAATGAACTGTAAAGTGAAATTGAAAATGATAGAACAGTGAGTTATTAGTAATGGCGTGTAAAAGACTGATCTTCGTTTGGGCGGTTTGGCTCGCGTTGCCCCTGGCAACGGGCCATCTCAACGTGCTTATCAGTCAAGCTGAAGTTATGAAACTTTTAGGTAAGTAAAACAAATTACCATAATCACGATGTATTTTCCTTTAACAAAATATACAGCGTATTTTCGTACAAGATAAGCTCGTTTTTAGATTCATTTTTTTATGTTAAACAGAGAAATGTACATATTTTGTATATATTTTGATATTATACATATGCAAAACTACTTATAAGGCTTAGAAAATTATATTGTTTCATTATTCACCGTATTTGTAAGTAATCGAGAATAAATTAAAATCTCATTAACGTATAATAATATTATATAGTACTATTTATAGCATAGGCTTAATAAACATGTTAGGCCTACAAAATATACATCAATCTTTTACGGTATCATAATCCTAAGTGACAGGCAAGGTCATTAGTTCATTTGTGTTATAAACAAAGCCTCAATGTACTGCGATAGTATATATTTGCAAATAAGCAAAATCATGATGTTTTGCTTCAATTTAGGTTTATAGTTAACTAGCTTTCTGCCCGCGACTTTGCCGGCTTTGTTTAAAATTTTACAAGTTTTAAACCTTTCTTGATCTCCACTCTAGTAATCTATTTTAAAATAACTGCATAGGTCCGAGGCGTAGTTTTAAAGGTCTAAGCATACATAGGGACAGACACACAGCGTATGTATGTAACATCGTTGTTTTAGTGATTAGTAACTACAAAAGTCATTTTAATTATCATAATCAATAAAATCACCTTATTTAGAAGTTAATAAATTTAGTCTACTGGACAACTACGTTTTTAAAGCTGGTCAAGTTTTTCAGTAAGTAAGGGTATGATTTTTAAGATACAATTTATTATTTTAATATAGAGCTCTATAACTTTTTATTTCGCATTTGGTTTATCTTGTGTGATACACGGATTAAATACTCTTGTCTATACTAATATTATAAAGAGGAAAGTTTGTAATTATGTATGTATGTACGGTTTTTACGCATAAACTACTGGACCGATTTCAATAAAATTTAGCACACATATAGAGGGTAACTTGGATTAACACATAGGCTAGGTTTTATCCCGGAAATCCCACGGAAACGGGAGATACGCAGGTTTTTCCTTGAAAACGCGGGCGAAAACGTGGGAGGAAAACTAGTAAGTAATATGGAACGGAAAGTCAGGTTAATTTATCGTGAAGAATTTCCCCTATATCAGTTTAGAACCTCTTGCGTAAACCAATAGTGCTGTACATCTTTTTACCTTACATTTTAAAATTATTTATATTCGTAGTCTTTTATTTCTAGGATAATCTTTTTCATCCATTTTCTACTTCTAACAGAATATTACTTCATAAGTAAGATCTACAGCTTTTAATAATACTAGTAGAGAATGTAGCTAATTGTTTAATTGCTACTGGTTTCTTTGATCATTTTTACTTTATATGCTACATGTTTTATAGAAAAATATTTTTAATAGATTAGTTATCTCGAAAGCTGAATATCAAACTAAATACCTATGTATTTTTGCTACCCGAATAATAATATTATGTTTTAGCGATAATATCCAAGTCAAAATTAAACCTAAAAATGAATGAAAAAGTCAGTCAAATATCCCAACCATTTCCTTGTGCCAGTTTTTCCGATTTCTCTTGAGAATGGCTGATTTTTCTGGGTCAAAACGAACCGATGCGAAATGTCTTCAAAATCCATTACAGTTGTTTTTACGTGAATTCTAAGCGGATAATACAATGGACTATTATTAAAGAAACCATATCTTTGGAATCTATATTATTTCTACTGATTACAAAAAATATCTTAACAATGTATTTGGTTATTATTTTGTTGTATAAATGGCAATAAGCGTCATAAGTATTGTAGTAGTAGTATTGTAGTATTGGGTAGCTTGACTTGATAATAAAATAAATGAGTAATTGACGCATTTGTGAATTATTAATATTTTGTTAATATGGTTGGAAGTTATAGATTATTGGGGTTGAATTGAGAATGTACTGTTGTTGTATTGACTTTTTTGCACCCTTAATAATAATATCGAAAAATAATATCATAAAATTGAAAACTGTATTGAAAATACTATATTCATGGGTAGTCTATTAATTATGACCACCTTCATTATAGAGTGGTTAACGCGTGATCGTTGGTCCTATGTTTAATTCCCGGTGGGAATGAGGGAAATGAATGTCTCAGTCTAGCAGGTACCTATTTGTCTGCAAAGAAAAACGATCAGTTAAACTGGTGTTATGCATCGACCCAATATCCCACTAGGGGACTAGGGACTTCACATTACTATAAATTATGTTAAAGTAAAATATTTACTATCTGTTAAAATAAAAATTTTGCGACTTCTATTTGCCATACTTAGACAGGACAGACTCTCTGATCTGTAGAACATTTATGTTATAGTACCTACGTTGTAAAAGTAATCAAAATAATTAGTTCATAAATGGCTAGAAAAGTTTTTCATTTGAAACAAATTATAATAATATGTAGGTACACAAATTATGCGCCAAATTGACAAAAAATTCAAATCACTCGCATGGGAACCTTGTGGTTATAATATCTTTGTTTACTAAAGTCCGATATCTCTGACGCTATCAAAACATCCATACAAAGACCTGTCGCCTTAACGTTGACGTCATCCCCCATTTCCGAAGATCAAAAAATGTAATTATCTACCCCTGATCTACCCTCAACCATTTATATTTGTTCTACAAATTCGACGTATTTCGTACGCAATTGGCTAGGTTTCCGTTGTACGGTATGTTTTAAAAGGGACAAATAATTGTATCAATGTTATTTCCTTATATTTTTAGGAATGTATTTTGATAATATTATGTAATGGAAAGGAAATAAGTATTTATAGAAAAAATAATTTGGAGTCGTCATTTATTTGTTTGACAGGCAAATGAATGATGATTATAATGATAAATCAAAGAAAGAAGAAATAAAACCAAATATAAAAATAATCAAATAATTTTTTAATCAAAAAGTACAGTATAAAGTACTGTTTTCATACATGTTTAATTATAAAAGACTCACGTAAAATAAACTATTTTCATTGGTTTATAACGAAAAAGAAAACCTACGACGTCCTTCATCGAAACGCAAACAAAAATCGTGTCGTGCCACAACGGGAACAGAACTATAACGCACTAGAGGTTTATTACTTAAGGGAGCACATTCGTATTGGGATCTTATTAGAGATAAAAGAAACTTGCCACTGCGCTATGCATACAAAACGTCGAGACTCATAAACCATGCTGGGGACAAATGCATGGAATAAAAATAATGGCCCGCGCATGATGGTATGACGTCGTTATGATATTCCACCGTCTACTGGGAGGAACTCGGATGTTTGTGCTGGAAAATAAGATGAGAATTATTAAGGAATTCCTGTTTTAATAGTCGTAATAGATATTCGTACAAGATATACGTTATTGCTAACTGCTTTGTTTATTTTGGGAATTATAATATGTTGAATTTTTTAAATTGCTATGACAAAATTTCTTTGTAATATTTGTGTTCGAAAATGTCTTCAATCTTACAACTTTAAATACAATATTATGAAATAAGAACACTACAGAAGAGTATTTATTTAAGGAATTAAAAAGAAAATGAATAAAACTTCTTGAAATAAGTTCATTAGCGATCTATTTGGTTTGCATAAAGAAGGTCGTTAAGAGGCCGTTTCCAACGCTCTCTGTGGAACTTCATTATAAATTTATTACTTTTGACACGATTCTTATTAATATTTTCAATGCTAAATCATTAGTCAAATATCTTTTTCATATTACATTCTTATCATTAACGCTTTCAGAGGCGGACGAATTTAAAAAAATCCATTCAATAATTATTTCATCGTAAAGGACAACATAACAAACAGCTAAAACAAAATAGCCTAAACGTTGACATAAAAACTTCATCAGTGTCTAAATGAATAAATCAAACAAACGACAAATAACTGTCGTATGTGTCAAAAATAATAGACTTAAGCGACATCTGTCGGCTTGGGGATTAATGACATTTCAAACATCAATTGGGCGCAGTCTGGGCACAGTCTTATCGGGTAGGTGCAGAGAGGGTTCATCCCTGCATGTGAGATAATTGTGCTTTTTGTATTGTACTAGCATATTGGGTTTGCTCTACCGTAAGTTATTCAGTTTGCTATGTTACGAGTTCGACGCTTCGACGCTTATGGTATATGATTTATAATTTTGGCTATTCGTCATTATAGAAGCAGGATGCTTATGTTAAGGAATATTATGTTTTTGTACGAAGACGATATAATATTGTATCTACTTTGTAGATAATATTAATTGACTAAATATGCAGCAATTGTTTTTTATTAAAAAATATAGACAGGTAGAGTTAATGTGAATTGATATTCCGAATAATTTAGTAGTGTATGGAATTACATTCGAACTTTAGTACCCAAGAACATTACATACCATAAATAAATAGCAACAACAACTCTATTATAGTATTTTGTTAAAATATTGTACAACAACAAGACGCCAAGGCAAATGGCCCACTTGTTGCCGCTAGAACATTACTGCTTCCTGCGGTGAAAGCCTTATTGAGGGCAATATCAATAAAACTATGAACTTCATGGCAGGCGCCGGTCAATACTTTATGTATCTACGGATATTTATGGTTTGCCTTACTTTACTATTTACGAATTTGTGAAATATTTACCGCTATGGACGTAAATGTAAAGCTATTGCACGCCTCATAAGCGAAGCGTTGAGGTGGGTACTACTGTCACTTCGCGCAAAACATCTGATTTTTCAAACTTAAAATGTCTTTATGTATCATACATTGCACTTGTAAGATAATACATACACACACATATTAAGAAAAAACACTATTTTTAACGTTCATGATATTTTTGATGTCATTTTTGTTATTTAAACTAGTTAAAAAACAGTTTAAAAAAGTTCTGTCTTGGACGTCCGTGTGTCTGTATGTGCGGATCCTTTTTCTTGTTAACACGATAGCGACCGAAATACTTTACTAATCGAGTCTTTTTTTTTCTCTTACGCTTGAGTATGCTCAGGAATAGAACCCTTTCATTTTTCAGGGTCTGATTCGATGTGGTTTAATTGTTATTAAATAAACAAAAATAATAATTAATAAATATTTATTAAAAAAAAATTATGAGGCGTGCACTTTTGGATTTTCCAAATTATTTGTTTTTATTTTAAAACAACGATCTATATTGAGTGATTCCTTCATTTTCAATGAAGAACATACCTTACCATACCGATTATATCTATGAGGCCTTGTAAAAAATTTATATTCGACTTTCTGACTGATGAATATTCACTGTCTTGAAATTAATGGTAACTAGGTATCTGTTCTTGTACCATATTGGTATTAAAGCGATGATGTTGATGGAATATTATACAATAGGTACGACTAAAAATAAATAAATAATTTATTTTATTAACTACACACAGTAACGAAAAAATATACAAAAATAACAGCATAAAACACAATTAATAAAAGTAATATTTTGACAGCAAACGTATTGAATTGCCTTATAATTGGACATAGGTGTCCATATTTTTAAAGAGGACAGAATAAAATGTCATGTAAAGTGATGAAGAGGGTGCGTACTCATAGACTACAAGCCCGCATAGGACAAAAATATGGGTCAAATGAACCACCAGGGGACATATCTAGAACGATAGCAGAGCAAAAAATAATAAGATTCATCACTATGCCGTCACTTGTAAGCTGTCCAACTGAGTGCAGATGAGAATTGAAAAGTACAGGTAGACTCGGTAAATTTTGGTCATATATTTTTGTACGGCATTCTTAACCATCGATAGATCCATTAAAAATAATAAGAAACCGCTCAGTGCCGTACAAAAATGGTGGTCCACCAAGTCGGAATTTTTATTTAATTTCCGAGAGTTGCCGGGGGTAAATTTGGTCATTTGACCATGTACGGCATCTGTGTCATACTATTGCTATACTGCTTTTAATCCATTATTCCGCAACGCCGTACAAAAATCATGGGGACAAGGGGAAAAAATCGAGAGTTGCAATCCCCTCTCTTTCCCCACTCCACGGGGTCATTTGACTAAGTACGGCTTCGGTTCCAAAACATTATCTAGCACTCAAAAGTACTATTAAAAGCAATGCCGTCAAAAAATAATTGTTCTTTTAAATGTATACCAATAATCACCTTAATTTCATCGAATTCTTGATATAAAGAGCTGTAAGGTCATTTGACCCTGTACGGGAACTTTTTTTTTAACATGATATTGTAAAATTCAATTGTTGTATAGTATTGCCGTTCAAAAGAAACCGTTCTAAAAAAAGTTATAGAGAAATGCAAAACCAGAAATTTTGTTAAAGTTTAAACATCGTAGATTAATGAAATATAATAGTTTTCTACACTTTATCCGTTGTTTTAAATAGTATTAACATAGATAAATTAGGAAAAAACGATGCCGTACATTTTTGTGCAGACCACATCTTTTAGGCTGATGAAAGCGACGAAAGCTACAATTTTAAGGGTGCTTTATGGCCATTTGATACAGTACGGCATTAACATATTTTTACCCAACTACGGCAAAGCAAAAGGAGGGTTATGGTTGTTTACAGGTCATGTATGTATGTTCATCTATTCCCTCGTAACTTCTAAACTACTTATCAGAATTCGACAAATGACATATCATTAGAAGCGTCTGAATTGTTCACTGGATAACCAGCGACCAGCTAGCTAAAGGCCATATGGGGTTTCACAAAATCTAATGTGGCGCCCTCTAGCGGACAAAACATACAGAGTAAAAAAATAAAGTTAAGATAAATATGCAGTATTTGGTATCATTTAAAAGCGCTTTACTTGTACATTTTGAATATGTATATATTACTAGCATTTGCTTGTGACTTTACCTGTATTCATGGACTGATTGCATATAATTCATATCTTTTCGTTCATAGCTTTTTTTATTAGTTCATCAATTTAACGGAGTCCATTCCACCTGACTCCGACTTTCCAAGGTGATAATTAACCACCTCGAGCTTCTTAATATTAATGTATATTTATATTTTATTATAAAAATATAAAGCAAACATTTCGTTATATGGATTTTTTTCTTTTTCAGATTTTTCCCCTTTGAACCAACGAAAATGTACGGCACATGAAAAAATATTATCTATGCATAAAATACTTTAAAAATAAATTTATTTCGTGTTGTGTCAAATGACCCCCTGGAGTGGGGAAAGAGAGGGGATTATAACTCTCGATTTTTTCCCCTTGTCCCCATGATTTTTGTACGGCGTTGCGGAATAATGGATTAAAAGCAGTATAGCAATAGTATGACACAGATGCCGTACATGGTCAAATGACCAAATTTACCCCCGGTAACTCTCGGAAATTAAATAAAAATTCCGACTTGGTGGACCAACATTTTTGTACGGCACTGAGCGGTTTCTTATTATTTTTAATGGATCTATCGATGGTTAAGAATGCCGTACAAAAATATATGACCAAAATTTACCGAGTCTACCTGTACTTTTCAATTCTCATCTGCACTCAGTTGGACAGCTTACAAGTGACGGCATAGTGATGAATCTTATTATTTTTTGCTCTGCTATCGTTCTAGATATGTCCCCTGGTGGTTCATTTGACCCATATTTTTGTCCTATGCGGGCTTGTAGTCTATCAATACAAATTGGTTTGGTAGTCGAGTTAATTATACCAGCTATGATTAGTTGGGTTTCATATTTTGACAGTTTAAAATTATTTCGGCTGGCAATTTAATAAGTGCATGGTATTATTTTTAATCTGTTGGAATGTTGGAATGTTTGAGGGGTATTCCTACTAATTACCTTGTGGATACGAATTGACACTGTCATTTGTTTGTGATGTTATTAATTGTAGAATGATGAAAAGTGAACTATCGTTCAATCATGTTGAAACTTTTACAGCTCTGTCTCTGTTCCAGTTAAAACACTTCATCTGTTTAAGGTTCAAGAGAATTTTTAACAATGACTTTACACATGATGATCTTCAGGTATCTATACTAATACATATTATAAAGAGGAAAGCTTTGTATGTATGTATGTATGTATGGTTTTCATGCATAAACTACTGGACCGATTTTGATGAAATTTGGCACAGATAATCTTTAGACCCTGAGTAAGAACATAGGCCACCTTTTATTGCGAAATATGTACCACGGGCGAAGCCGGGGTGGACCGCTAGTAACTAATATATTGGAACAAGCCATAACATGTCAATAAACATTAATTACTCGCATTTGATATCACAATTAGACCCTCGCACATCTTGCCCTGCGTAGATCGTAACTCATAATTTAATAACAATAATTCAAACGTACATAATTCACAAGTACATTAATCAGTCGAACAGCCGATAATATCTCCCCACGGTGCTTCGTTAGCGGAATGGCTTCATGAAATATATCATGGGTTTATCATTTTTGGCCCAATTTACCTTTGCCTTTGACCACTGGGAGCAGTTTGATTCTGCGTTGAGTTGATGTTATGTTTCGGTTTTAAAAAATCTCTTCGATAATGGATGTAACAAAAAATGTAAACATTTTATTAGTTTATCTTCTGCTTTGCATCTGTTGGTTGTATAGCAATAGGTAGATATTATATAGGATTTACTTCAGAAATACCAATATGTTTATATTTAAATAACAAAGCTAAAGTATGGTTTGTGTGAAATTGGATCGTATTCGTTAAGAGAGTCATTTGACTCAATGTTAAATGCGAAATTTTTTCTTATGATAAAAAATAAAAATGATACGATAATTTCGTCACAAACTTCGCAGTTCGCAGACCTTATTTCCATGAAAAATCTAAAAGCATCGCTAAATGTTTTAGAAACTTGTACTTATTAAATATTAAAATGTGTAAGTACACACTCTAGGGATTCTGAAATTTCTCACTAACTTCAAAACGTGCTGATGAAAGAGTTTTCCGTTTGAAAATGTTTTCATGCTCCAAAATTTTAGTAATTCCGTATTAAATGTTACAAAATTGTACAGAGGATCGTTTTCAAACATGGAAAGTGCAAGGTTGTTTTCACATTTGAAAGATATTAAAACATCAGTATTAAATAGGGCTCTGTAAAATTATAGTAAATCATAAAATGAAACTGACAAATTAAAAAAGTTCCAAATAATGACTCTATGTACCAAAATTAACAATTATATAACTACTAACTGTGCCGCGCGGTTTCACCTACGGAAAAAAGCAAGTACCTATTTCTATAGAATAATTAATGTTATTTTGGTACGTACAAACGTACAAAACCACTATCAATGGAATGAATTTAAATTGTATATTGTATACAATTACCTGAACACATCAATATGATATATCGAATTATCGGTTAACTTTTTTTACAATTTTTATACTTTACCAATCTTTCAGGTTCTGTATTGATAAAAATAGCGTGTGTACATGTTATTTGAAGCGAATGTTCGTCGCGTATGCGTAACAATGTAAAGTGCATGGGCGTGACAGAGTTATGGCTTGTTTACTTTACACACGTATTACATTGTTGTCAAATAATGCTTTTAAGATGTATTTCATTACGAAAGCTTTTTAATATGGAGTTTTGTTTATCAGCGTGTTGTATGATCTTGAAATTTTAAGCTTTAATAACGTTTTCTGTGAATATAAAAAAATGTCCTGAAATGCATGTTATAATATGCGAAAGTGTATCCGATTATTTTTTTAAATAATTACCTTATACATTTACACGAGTAATTATAACGTTATATTTATTAATCTAATATACACTATATTTATTTTGGTTGATCTTAGCGTTCGAAATTATAAATTCTTTGGTTTCCATTTAGTCTATCCGACGACCTTTAATCTGAAAATTTTACGGACAATGGTCTTCCTTATACATAGGCTCAAAAGGCGCATCGAGGCTTCACAGGTAACTCCTTACTAAAATTCCTTATATTCATATGCTCCTGAAACTATAAACGGCAAATATTGATCAACTTTAAAGGTTCAATAGACGTTATATCTCCTGCATACTACTATATCGTACTAAGCTATATGTATCTATACTGCGATGGTATTTTACGACGTTCCTTTACGTCCATCGTGCTATGGTATTCGCCACCTTGTCATAATATTTTCTAATACCCCGATAAGTGTTATTTTATGACCGTTTTGCTATTAACGAAGAAATGGCTCTGTACTTTGTTTACTTTTCGAGTTTATTACATTTTTATTACGTTATGATGATTTAAGCTTCATTTTACTTTGAGACATATATCTTGTAAGAGCTTCAATTAATTATGATGTTAATGATGACTTAAGCACTCTAAAACAAAAGGGGAAAATGTAACTAGGCAATGATATTTGATGGAATGAAGTAAGTTCTTAAAGTAAAAGGTATATTTTTCTTTGCGGAAATAACAACTAAAAGAGGGAAAGCTTCGCAAACTTTCTTGGCATAACCATGAGGTAGGCAAACTTACTTTACTATTGTTTTTATAGCATTTGGGGTGGTTTAGTATGCAAATGTTTTTGTTTCAATCTAATGCTATATTCCTATAGTAGAATATCCGGATAATTTAACCTTTTTGATGATAAAATAAAACTTCAATACAAACAGTGATATACAAATAATATTGTAGGCCAATTCAATAAAAACTTAGTATCAAAAAGGAAATATATCCGTATTCCATTAACATAAATTATTTGACCGTGAACTAATGTCATTGTTATCCCCAAAGAGGATCCTCTGTGATGAAATTAATCGGAAATATCGTGGTATCCATATTGGCAAGATTATACGCTTCTTGATTTCGGTCAATGTGAGGTCGGATAGCTGTTTCGTAACCTTTCGATAATGCTATTATTATTTAGTTTGCTCCTTATTGTGTATTACGATATGATAGAGCCTTATATGTTCAAAAGAAGCGAAGAAAATGGTATAGATATTGCATACGAACTTATAATAAATGATTTTTATCTCCTTCTCTATTTAATTGGGAAGGAGATAAAAAACAAAATTTATAATGCCACTTCTTCAACTTACAATAATATTTTATAGAATGAAGTATTAATTACCTTCATCGATATAATTACAAAAGATAAAGTACAATGATAAATACAATTTTTTTAACAAAAATCTCTAATATATTCAACTAAATTCAAAAACAGCGTCGTTTAATTATTACCCACTTATCAAAGAACAAAAAACGCATAGACGCGACACTAATAATGTTTTCGCTCAGTCACAAGATTTGACTAATAGCGCTCTTGTCGGAAACACTCCGTGGTTCCCACGGGCGCTTCGGGAACACCAATTTCATGTGGTTTTGTCGCTTCTACGTCTCTTCGAGGAAATTATAGAGTACTTAAAACTTCTGAATCGATTTAATTTTTGGACTAATAAATGAGTTTTAGTAGGGACGAGGGATTTAGACTTTTTTAGAGAAGTACTTATTGAATATTCATCGTTCAATTTTATCAGAAGAATATACATATATACCTATAGAACCTTAATATTGTATTATAATATATTACCTACTACTATACGAACATTTTTTTGGTTTTCCTGATAATAAGCCTGATGTAAACAAAATCTTTGTACACCGTGATGAAAAAAGATTCAATCAAGAAGTTTTTTCCTACTTAAAGCTTTTTTTTAAGCAAGAATATCTTCGGATCACAGTAATTAATATTAATTCCATACAATTAAAGTTTATAACTTACGTAGCACAATGATCCGAAAAACCTAATTCATAAACGTAATTACTTATACAAATTAAATGCGTAAAGAAACTCATGAGTCACTTTATAAAATGAAGGCATTATATTAGCAAAAATTTTACCGTGACAAAACATTCAAAGGACTGTCGGCCACAGCCTTACTTGCTGACACCTTTGACAGGCTTTCTTAATATTTCATGTTTATGTATACTTTTTATGGCATGAATTGATCCTGTGAAATTCAGCTAAATTACTTTCCTCTACATTTGAATATGCATGAATGAATGAGCTCTTCTTGTATAAAGTGAAATGTATTCGTAATATGTATATAAGACGGTATTGAAGAGTAGTTCAATAGTACCTATATTTTGTAATTTACAAGTAAATCTGGAGAAAAGAGAGTCTTGTCAGTATATTGTGTTTGAAGTATTATATTGTTAAAATACATTTCGGCTAAGTATTCTTATCACGCATTGAAATAATTAATTGATTGTATCTGAGTCCGATTATTGAACCTATTTCTCTGTAAATGAACATACTTATATTGCTGCTAATAATTTTTACAAGTGCAAAAACAAGAAGTTAATTTACTGTTTAAAATCAAACACAATGTCATCGTTTGTAGGGTTTAAGTCGGTTAACGAGCACGCAAGTCCATGTTTTTATTGGATTTATTTTTAAAGCTACTAATATACATTCATAGACAGCTAAGCTACATATTCAGAGTGTTTTATGCAAATAATGCGGACATTGTCGTTTAGCATCACTTTGACTTTTATTCTGAATTCTTGTATAATTTGAAATTCTTACTGTTTAAATAAGCATATATGTTATTTTTAAAAGTATAAATTAACATTCGCAAATATTATATTATGTATTTGTGAATGTTAGTGAATGTATAAATATTGTAGGTATCATAATTTCTATTCATTAGAATTTTTATAAAAATAATAATATAATGATGGTCTCAAAGAATTCAAATTGTATTAAGTAACTTAATTAAGAAAATAATGAAGAAAAACTTATCAAAGGGTTTTTTCCTTGTACGGCAATAATTTAAAATTTAACGAGCACCGTTAAAATTTCGTGGGCTTGAAATAATTCTTTTTCACACTGTGAACCATATTTTTTAAATTTGACCCATTTTAACTCGTGTATAGTAATGCTAATGACGTATTTGAATTAAAAATTTAAAAGTAGAGTATCTTATAATAAATAAATGGCATAATACTAAAAAAAAATTAAAATTCAGCCCAAAACCCTAAATTAAAAAAAAAATACTTTATATTCTACTTTATTATCTGGATTTAATTACTTTAGATCAATTCAAATAAATAAAAGATATGAACTGAAGACTGAAAGATATGAACCTTATTCAGAAGAACGAACAAAGACGGTTCCATTGAAAAGTTTATAATATAATGTTGTGAAATATACCTTAAATTGCCAAAACAGGCAACTGGTAGTAATTTTCAATTACCTTGTACCAAGAAGATACGGAATAAGGATTTCCGAAAATGAGGTCAAACGTAAATTAAAATTTATTACGATGATAACAGAAGTTAAGCAAGATGGTGTATAAATCTTCCTCAGTACGCTTTCTCATTGAATAAAATTTTATTTCATTTATTTTTTTGGTACGGATTACGAGAATATTAAACAATGAATACATAATGTTCAGTAAAACACAATACACAGGAAAAATATCTTAAATGAATACTTCAAAAGTAGGTTATTATTATCTGAAAATAACTTTCAGAAAGGCACATAACACAGATATCATAGAGAAATGATGAAATAAAGTATTTCATTTTATTGAAATATTATTCAAAACGAGAATGAATACTTAATATTCCCCTAAATTGCTCGAATACGCCAAAATTGTAGACTTTACGCGCCGTATCTTTCCCAGACTCATAATATACAGGCCCCTAACAAGATAAGCCACAAAAAGACATTCAAACCAGTAGGCATTCGCGTGTTAACCAAACAAAGAGACAATAAATACACCTTTATCGCAATTTAATAAATGTTCCTGCAACGAGAATATATTCAAAGCTTCATGTTTATGGATTTAGCTAGTAATCTTAATCTATATTAATATTATAAAACTGAAGAGTATTGTTTGTTTGTTTGAACGCGCCAATCTCAGGAACTACTGGTCCGATTTGAAAATTTTTTTCGGTGGTAGATAGTCCATTTGCCGAGGAAGGTTATAGGCTATATATCATCACCCTGAGACCAACAGGATCGGAGCAATGCTGGTGAAACCGCGGGGCACAGCTAGTGTTGTAATATCCGACGAATCTTTTAGTCAAGGCTCTGTTTAATGTTTATAAATAAACTCTTGTTACGAATATTCACAATACTCTGTTACATCGTATTTCATTACGAACTTCATTCACAATGATTTATTGTTGAACGAAAAGTTGGAATATATTTTAAGACCATCATATTGTAATACATTTCACAAAGAAAGAATCATAATAAGATTCTGTTTTATTTTTGGTTAACTATTATGTGAATATTTATCATTTCCTCTGAAAAATAGTCTTGTCTTACAACTGTAAAATAGATAAATTTAATTGAAGAAAAAGTCATAGTTACTATGTTTCTAGTCATAAATTACACCACCAAATCAGTACTACGTCATTAACATTTAAACATAATGCCACCATCAGCGGTAATTCCCCACTAGTGGTCTAGAATGATCCAAATGACAAGCGTAATGCAGTCGTATCATTTTGTAATTACACTGCAATGGGCCATTACTGTAACTGGAGCGTGTGATGGGCCGAAAAGTTTCAGACAATGTTACTGGCCAACAAAGTTATTTACTCGTATTTAGTAGGGCTTTTTAAAAGTCACCATTCGTTGATATTTGAAGAAGAAAAAGTATGTACGTGAGTGATTTTCTTTTTCCTATAAAAAATCTATTTAAAAGGCAACTTTGTTATTTTATCAACAAATGGTTAAAAAATTTCCCATCTAATGCCAAAAGGATTCGCTTTAACAAGTTGCAAGCGCTTTACGTTAACAATGTTTTAGTACACTCTACATAATTTATATTTCTGGTATTCCAGATTTAATTGTAATGTAATGTGGGAACTAAATATATAGCAAATTGCAATATATTTTTGAATAAGAGATACATGATACAGAAACGTATACAACATAATATAAAAGATGAAGATAACGTGAAATTTTAACTTTTCCTATGAGTTTTATTATTACCTACGCTCAAATAATCACAAGTCTAACCCCAAGGTCTACGTCATTCAATTATAAGATATATTTTGGAAAAATTGTATACTTCATTTTTAAATTTATATACTGAAGAAACGACGCAAATATTTCAATGAAAAGAAAATGTAATGAATTTAGCATTCACTCGAAAGATACTATAAATCCAAACGATAACCTAGGAGGTAATTAGCAAAACTTACAAAAGCGTCACGCTGAGCTCATTACCAGCTACTTAATACTGTCTCGTTAAGGCATGTATAACATAACGAGACAGGTTCATATTAGCGCCTTTACGAGACAAAGGAATCGCTGCGGGCGCCACGCATTCCCTTGTCATTAGTAAGTTTTAATAATGAGAAGCATTGTTTCAAGAGACAAATTGTATTTGAAGCCTACCTTGGGGCTGGTGTTATCTTAATGGAGTAATTACGGTGGGGTGAAATACTTTTGTTTATTATTCGATAGTAATAAAGAGGGTGGGTACATTTTGTTTATTTAAATGGGAAATTGACAAAATATCGATTCAAAATGTGATGTGTTAAATATATTATATTTTAACCTAGTTTCGAATATATTTTAAAGCGTTCTAAAGCGTCGAATTTCTGGATAAAAAGCATTTAAATTATTAAAAGACCCATTTTTAACAAATAATACGCGCATAAAATCCAATTCAGGTAACACCTATTAAAGAATATAACCAGGCTTTGCAACGAGCCCCAAGCTATATAGAAAGGAAATAAAAATTAAATAAATGAAAATATTCATATCGTATCAAACATTTGTAAAACTGTATATCGTTTATCGTTGGAAATTCGTTCACACTATCGGAGTATTGACGTTTTAACACACATTTTATCGGCCTTTGGAGACCTTTTAAATTTTATAGCTTGAATTTTATTTTATTTCTGTATTCTTTATTAACATTTCATCACCAATTCGTTCCCGGATATAAAGGATAGTTGCAAAATTAAACGATCTTCTGCAAAGTAATCAAAAATGCCCTCTTTTGGAAATAATAAGTTTTAATCTAATGTCTTATTTTAACTGCACTTTCTCCTATCTATCTGCTCTTCGAGTGGAAACCTTTTTAACCGACTTCATTAAGTATACTTTCGACATAAATAAATAATAGCTTAAGAATAAAAATAGTTATGCGTATTGCGTATCTAAATGACATCTAACACGAGGAAAACATCAGTCTAGAAACTTTTACTCTCAATGGGAACTACGACAGTAGTTACGTAAGAGTATAAGATAAACAGTACTCAACAAGGGGTGTCTAGCGCAAGGGTGTGAGGGTAGTGATTCATCAATCGCAAAGTGGTACTTCATATTCAGTCCGTTTGACTGTCGCGTCCGCTTTGCCGCCTTTGAATGAGTGATAGCGTCTTTTTATTGGTTAAGTTTTTTTAATAGACGCAAGCTGAGTATGGTACTTATAAAATGGAATGGTTGTTGAATATTTACAATATTTTTCGAATGAATTTTGATAACAATGCTCTACAAAAGCTTAAAATAAAAAAAAGACGTGTGGCACTCGGGGACTGCCGCCGTAAAGCTATTGCATGCTATGCCTTCAAGCCACACCTCCGCGCCCGTCGGAGTGGGGAGCGTGAGGTTTTTTCGTTACGGAATTTCTGGATTCGGTCCCCCGCTCAAGGCCCGCGATAGAAGCTATGCAATAGCTTAATAATGTGTTAATAAATAATTGTTCTTTGCATTTAATTCCGTTATAAAAAGGTTAAAAACATACTTTTCAGCAAAAATAAAATGAAATAATATTCAATTTCATTTTCATTTCCCTCACATACTTACTTATGATATAAGTATGCATTTCCAATATTCAACAATTTTGCTGAGTTCACGGATATGGATTAGAAAATGTCTGAAATGGAACTCTGCAGTTTTAAGATATTTCCAATATTCTTAAATTGGTTGGTAGTGAATTTCTTCGTTCACCGTTGTGAAAGTACCAAAAATTGTCCGGGCTTTTTTCTCCAGCTAAGCAAATAGAGTTAGTTGGATAATTTGACGCAGTCGCCCCACGGGATTCGAACTACCACTGGGGAGTATTCCATTTGCTCAATGCATTTTGTGTGTACCTAACCCAGAAATAAATACAAGCAATTTTGTATCCAAACATCCAAGGAATAGAGCGTCAATTGCCTTGCTATTCGATACTCACTTTAAAAATTAGAATAATAAGATTTTTTATACGAATGCATTTGAAATATTGATGAACTTAATGCATTTATGCGGGTGTATAAATTTTGTTGAATTTTCATGCATTTACATTTGAATGTCTACTGCAGATGTAATAAATGTTTATCATCCAGTCCAGTCCTTAAGTGAATATGAAACGTAAATTTGAAAAGTTCGCCAAGTTTGTAAGCTTTGCATTTGGTTATGAATGTTTTACATTCCCTACGAAAGGGTATTTTAGAAATCGTCTTAGCGCGAATATTTGATCGTATTCAATATAATTTCATAATAAAAATAAGGATGAGTACATACTGGTAGATGATATTTTAAATTATAGTAAAAATAAAAAAATAACATTAAATTAAAGATGTTTATCTTAAAAGTTCAAAACAAAAGTTCTTGGTTATTTGAAATAAAATAAATACAAACATCTACAATATCGATATGAATTATAATGAATTGATTGATTTCGGATTATTCTTTACATAAGATGTTATAAACAATTAGTTGGCTCGTGATAAATATCTAGATATGTAAAAGAAGAAAAATGTTTTTAATTTCTCAATGAACTTATGTATAAAATTCAGCCTCTACCAGTTAAGGTTAGTTCCATCCATCTAAAACATGTTTTCTACTATACTCTATCTCTCATATTCTGATGAAAACCTTTGTTACACAGGCCTAGATGCAGAACTATACTACGTGAGGGAAGGGGTTGTTAACAACTATGCTACAAGCTTCGTAGTGCCTGTACCGGCGCATATTGCAGATTTGGAGTTCATGTGGCAGGCTTTGGGAAGAAAACCGGTATGTATTTTAGTTCATATTCATATAATAATACTGTTAGGATCTATATGTTATATGTATGTTTGATATCTTTCTTTATATTGCTTATAAGAGCTGAAATTGGTATCTAAAATAAGTTTGAAATTATTCGTATTTAATGCAATATTGTCACATCTTTGCAACTCGTTATAATTTACATAAACCGAAATCGGTTTAGTGGTGTCTTCAATAAAGCTTTATTCTAAGGTCCTTAAACTTATTTTGAGGATTGTGGTTTGTATTCGTATATGAATTATTTTTGACAAAAACAGTTCTGACAAATAAGAATTTTATACTCGATCAAATTAAAATATGTTCTTAGAAATGTGTGTTAATCGGTGAAGTAACTTATATGGCTCTATAAAACACGAAAAATATATGAGTAGATATAACAAACATTAAATTACTTGCACAATAAAACACACTAATTAAAATATATCGAAGATCTAGATTTTAAACAATACAAATCGTGACTCGCGCAGAAACAGTTTCAAAACACAATTTTAATTGTCCGCGTTGTTCCCGCGCTTTTCAATTTAGCTTTCAAGAGATTTAATTTTCGAAAACAAAGGCGCGCGTTTAGCCGTCGTTTTTCAAAGAAATTCTTAAGCGACACTTATTTATATACTTAGTTTAGAATTTAAATTCACGAGAATAATTTCTTTTCCCGTTTATAAAGAATCAGTTTATGTTTTTACTGAGCATCTCTTGAGTTCCTTTGTTTTATAAATGAGTTAGTAGAGTATTTAATGAAATTATCTTTGTAATGAATTAATTTTTATTCTTTTATAATAAAATTATTTTATAGTCCCTTAACTAAAGTCAGCGTGCTTGTTGTTACTTATTATTGAAATGGTTGTAACCGATTATATTTATAAGGGCCGATTTTTCAATGCTCGGTTAAAACTTATCCGTCCAATAAAGTATTACACGATAATATTAAAATGTCACGTAAACTGTCAAATACGGACAATTAGAATACGTTTTTAAAATGGTAGTTTTACACATTATTCGACGAATAAGTTTTATCCAAGGATTGAAAAATCAGCCCTTAATCTTGTATGGCTCTACTATACTAAAAGGTTGTATAAAGAGGAAGGTTTAGGATTTATACTACTAGACCGGTTTTATTTCCGTATTACGAATTACTTATTTTAATTTTAATTATTTTCCCAAACTTAATCTCTTTCTAAGTTTCTAATATTATATGTATTTTTCCTATATACCAAGACTATCTTTGTATAATATTGGCATTTAATCTATATTCCACAAACATTTCTTCCATAAACACTGAATCTCAACACACAATATAAATATGTAAATTTGTTATAGCTGCCATACATGATGGCTATAGACTATGACGTCAGAGCGGCAAGGAGCGCCATGCTGCCGCCGCAAGTTAATATCTCCGAGAGAGGCTTCGTGCCGACCACGTTGCAGACTTTTAGGTATGTTGTATTTTTTGAAGTGAAAACTTATTTAGCGGCGTTGAGCACTTTTTCTATAATGGGTATAAAATCTTAAACTCGCGTCAGGACACGTGACCTGATCGAAAAAGCGTAAAACGGATGGATATCAAACATGCTCAACGTTAATAATCAAGTTTTCACTTCTGCCGGCACTCCCGGAGTGCAACCCGTCTTTTTTTTTGTATAAACTTTGGTTTAATTTACGTAATTTCAGATTTACTTTCATAATTGAAGTGAAAACTTCTTTAGCGGCGTTGGGTATAAAATCTTAAACTCGCGTCAAGACACGTGGCCTGATCGAAAAAGCGTAAGACGGATGTTTTTTTTTTTAGCCCTTATATTCCATGCGTAAGACGGATACCATTCCAAAATATCAAACATGCTGAACGTTAATAATCAAGTTTTCACTTCTGCCGGCACTCCCGGAGTGCAACCCGTCTTTTTATTTTCTCTGATGCACGTCACACATAAGCATAAAAATGAAATAAATTAAATAGGTAGGTATTAGTTTTTGTTCGTATAATGTTTGCAATATATAATTTGAAATTAGTTATCTAACACTAAAAATAAATATGTCGAGTTTGTATACTAGATTGTAATACTAATCTTTTCTCTATGAAAATTTTTCATAAATGTACAACTTGATCTTGGACTTTCTGACGCAATGAAAATGTTAGGTACTTACCTAATGTATAATTAAATGATATAATTATACAGTTGTATAGTAGATTTTGAGAATTCTTACGACAATAGAAGGAATTCCAGTACAGTTTTAGTATTCAAATTCATCCCAGGGCAAAGCCTACAAATAATTAAATATTACATATTATATATCCATATTTATTACAGGGTGCGCCTCCCCTGCACGGGAGTTGTAAGCGAAGAGATTCTAGTCTCAATACAATTGAATATCTCTTCCGCGGATCGCGCGAATAAAGACGTTCGATTGTTATTCAAGAGGAATAAAATCTGCTTAGCTGGTAAGTTGTTTCTCTTTTCATTTTTATATTTAAAATTGATATCTGTTTGAAATGTGAGGCTGTAGATTGTTCTATTCAATGGAGGGGAACTAATACTATTTTGATATATAGAGATATAACTTATACTTTCAGTCATTTGTAAATTACTGATACATATTATTCAAATTAGGTAAGATTCATCTTTTAAAGTTCTGCATATATTTTGATTTAAAAACGTTTCAAACTTTTTATTTTTAAGAACATTAATAAAAATAAATAGCAACAAAATTATACAAAAATCTCACCTCGTAGAACATTAAACTATTTCTAAATTTCTTATTGAATTACAAATTGTGACTATTGTAAATTGTTGTAATTGTGTAATTTAAAATTGTATTTTAAATTAACTATCTAATATCTTTATTTACTTGTACTACTAATTATTTATTCGTATCCTATGTTAAATCGATTGTAACAAGACAATGTCGTTTTACTACACCATACATTTCCATTATCAAATAGGTTATTTATCAAAACTCTACACATAGATATTTAAACTCATAAAGTCATTAACAAAATCTGATTAGATATCGAACACTCCACGCTATGTTAGTCATCATATGTTTCCACCCTTCTAACCACTTCAAATAACCAAACCCAATATATTTACGAGTCATTCATGAAGAAAAATCATATTGTTTTGCTTTGATGTGATGAATTATGGGCATTCCAATTGTAAATTCTATGAAAGAGGGTTGTGGTTTTATGTAATTGGGATTGTATTGAGAATTATTGTTATATTTTTAAAGAAAAACCACAAAATATTATATGGGAAAGAACATCTAAATTAGGTAAAGCTTCTACTTCAATTATACCTTTAAAAGTTTATTGTTGAAATGAAGCGGTCCACTTTTCTAAATTATTTTGAAATTTAAGAATGCACTTTATATAATATAAGTTTTAGAATCCATTTGCTTATTAGTTTCTGCCAGAACACGATATGAATAAAATATGAACAAAAAACATGCAAATCATAGAATAACTTTTTTGAAGTGAAACTTCTTTATCGGGGTTGGAAAAAAATTGAGTGTAACATTTTTTCGTTTTTTCGTTACGGCCGTGACATTTTTCCGTTACGCGCCATCTTTTTCTTATCCCTACCACGCGTGATTCGACGTATTTCTGTAAAGTTGCATATAGTTAATTATTTTTTGAAAAATAAGGTCATAAAGAAGTTTCACTTCTTACGTGTGTACACTAGTACACGCACACATTTTTTAGAAGTTACTTATTTCTATAGCTTCCAAGAATCCATAAATATTAGCAATATACATTATACAAACTAATCTCATAAAAAAACCCACTCATCTTATAAAATCAATGCTTTCAATTCGCGGACTTATTCAAATACCTATTCCCCTCCTACAAATCACTTTAATAACAACTGGCTGTATACTAAAAACACATAAAGCAATAAAACCGAACTTTTCCCGAACACTTCGTCTGCAGAAATAATAATAACAGTAAATTTGAAACGCGCAAGGGTGTTTTTATCGTATTCAGAAAAGCTTACAACTACACAATATTCGAATATAATTATCTGATAACAAATCGATTTCGAAACATCGATTCGTGTTTGTTTAATCTCGATTAAATATTGTTGTCGAGCGTTTTGTTTGAAGATCTTGATTACGCTGTTGCGATATTTCGCAACTTCGCTGCATAAAGGCGCTATTTTGGCACGAATTTATAATAATTGCATGCAAAGCGTATTTTCATTTATTACACTAGACCTTGTTTTCCCTTGAGGCGTTTTATAGCGAACGCTTATTATTGGGTTTTTGAAGCTCGTTAAACTTGACTTGTTAACTAGTGTGGCAGATTAAACCCTTATATAATACTAGAACGTTTAGTTTATTCATGCTGCTTTTGGTTAAACTTATAAAACTTGCACGTATTAAAATGTGTTAACTTTTTAACAAATAAAACATTTTTCCTTATCTTAATTGGGAAAAGAAATTAATTCAATAACTCATCCAATTTTCGTGGTCGCGATATTTTAAACTGTTGTTTTACACGCAAGAAATATATAAATGCAAAAAGTAATTAAATGTTTGTGTGTTCTTATTTATTTATGAGCAAAGTGTATGCTTTTTAATGTGTATTCACCAACAAAAGTAAACAGAATGAATATAGTATTTTTTTAGCAAAAAATAGTTAAAGAAATCAATGTCTATCAAGGAAAATCTATGCTTTATTGCATATTATAAATCTGAAGAGTTTGTTTGTTTTTTGAACACGCTAATCTCGGGAACTACTGGTTCGATTTGAAAAATTATTTCGGTGTTAGATAGCCCATTTATCGAGGAAGGCTATAGGCTATATTATATCATCACGCTAAGACCAACAAGAGCGGAGCAATACGGGTGAAACAGCGGAGCACAGCTAGTCCATACTAATATTATAAATGCGAAAGTAACTCTGTCTGTCTGTCTGTTACTCAATCACGCCTAAACTACTGAACCAATTTGCATGAAATTTGGTATGGAGATATTTTGATACCCGAGAAAGGACATAGGCTACCTTTTATTGCGAAATATGTACCACGGGCGAAGCCGGGGCGGACCACTAGTACTTAATAAACCTACCTTTCGTTCACTTTAAAATAATTTGCCAATATATTCATATTGGCAAATTATTTTATTATATATATTCATCAAACTCGCGAACCCCTACTAATATTTTTCGCTCAACTGATACAAGTTTACGTTCCACAAATCACTCCCTCCGTTATTAGCATGTAGACGATTGTGTAGACGCAACAGGATATTTTGCAAGGGATGAAGACGTATTATGAGGGGTCCTGAAGACTCCGCATCCCCATTTTAATGTGTTTACAAGGAAGTATCGATTGTTCTATTGTTCTGTTATTTGACTTGGAAATTTCGTACCCTCAACTGAAAAGCGTCGAGTTTATTGTGTGTTTGATCAAATTTTTTATTGCAACGATGTACAATTTGAGCAGGCGGGATGTTTGCGTGCTAGTTATGTGTTTAAACGTTTCCTTTTTCCTTTTGATTTATAGGAGTGAATTATAGGAGTATCATTTTGTTCGTTGATTGATTTGAGATCATGTGCAAAAGCTTTAATTGTTTAAGCGATTTTGAAAGCTCTTTATTCCGACTTCAAAAAGGAGGAGGTTCTCAAAACTCAGTTATCATGTGTAACATGAAATTAACTTATCAATTGGTCTTATAATATTTCTTGTATAAGATGTGTTATAAGATATACTTCACATAAATAGAGATATATAAAATAGACTCAAAAATATTAGTCCATAAAGAAAATTTACATTGCAAATATAAAATATGTTCCCTTTTATTTTATTTTACCTAGTCCCGAATTAATACAGCTAGTTAACGCAAATCCGCTGTACCGTGTAAATTTTGTTTTTCACTTTGTGAAAATTTGCATCTGCATTGGTCTAGAAAATTCCACGTAGTAAATTATAATTTTAATTTTGGCAAAAATGAGTGGCAATTATGATACAAGCGAAATCATTTCATGTTATCTTCAAAGTAACGTAAATCTTTGCTACACAGTACACACATATCATCGGTTATGATGTATTATAATCTTCATATATTATTATGTTTTGTCTTAACTCTCGTGTTGGTACTTAAATACATAGGTACAGGGTTAAGTGTAAAAAATGAATAATCCTAAAAACTGTTTGTTAATTCAAACTTTAACGTCTTCTTTTATGATGCAAAGAAGACTCTTCTTCTTTTATTATTCCAGTGTTTATTCATGGTTGAATTTTATTTCTAGACGTCCTTTTTAATATACATCACTTAACGCTTAGCATTAGCATTGATAAATAAAATAACGCTTTATTTTCTCAGTTTAAAAGCGACATTTGTATTCGATAAGGTACGAAAAGCTTTGCGAGCTCAAGATTCATTATTTAATTCCAACAAATCCCTTTCGTATCTCACGAGTGATATAAAATGTTCTCTAACCAAACACTACATTGAAGTATATTGTTTCAACCGAACCTGTACTAATAGTATTTGCTATGGACCCTTGTTTTCTTGAACCTTAACGGATGGAAAGCGAAGAAATATCGCCCTTGTTGTATGTATTTCTGATTCTTTACGCGTGTTTTTGTTTTCTTTGTTTATTCATTCATACTCTAATAAATACCAGTAAAACATTTTGATAGTTTATGTTTAGTACAAGTTAGGCAAGGTAAGGGAGTTAGTAAGTGGAGGCTGTCATTATTACAATATGTTAAAAATAACAGCAAGTTTATCTAGTAGGCTGTGGAGAAAGTCCATCAAATACTCGTGAAACATAATAAATTCCACTATGAAGTCTGTTTTTTCTTGAGGTGACCATATAATAGGTGGCTATAAATTAAAAGGCAAGCTGTCTTGTGTGCTTAACTAGAAATAATTCATCGTATGATATTATGTTTGATTGACAAACAATTACAACCACAGTACAACCAATAGTACAACTCTGTGGTGTTTGGTATATACCTCTTAAGTGCAAAAATGGCCATTTTTTGTTTTTTGGCCATCTATACTGATAAAAACGTCCTCTTTCATTTGGTCTATGTCACATAAGCCTATTGATAGTAGAAATACCTTAAATAGGTTGTATCAAAACCCCTTAAGTACAAAAAAAAATATTTTTATTTGATACAAATATATTAATATAACTTAACATTGACTTGTAAAACGAATACTCAATCAACGAACGGCCATTTACAACGTAAGAGCACTTAATATAATTAGACCAAACTTGAATAATTATTATCATCACTTAACTTATTTGTACCAAATCAAATAAAATTATTTGTGAACTTAACAGGTCTTCTCCCTTACTTAAATATAACGTTATTTGGCACATAATTTAAATCTTCAGACATTAGGTCTCAAGCCTTGATATAATAATATAAGGTAGGCATCTATAAAGAAACATGCATGTGATGCAATACTTAGTGTGTTCAGAAACGTTTACCAATCTTTAAATCGATTTAAAGATTGGTAAACGTTTAAAAAGCCAAATAACGATACCTACATGCACAAGGTTTGATTCTTTGTCTCTTCAAATTCATTCTTTCATGTCAGATTAGAATAGATTTAGAAAAATCGGAGCATAAGGCAACATTTCACTATGAAACTAAAAGATAAAAGCTGTTTGTTTACAGATTCCAAATTTAACTGCATCTGTAGCCTTTTATAAAAGAAACTTTGGACTTTTAATTTAAAAATCCGCAAAGTTACTACTAAACGAACATTCCATTATGTTATGTATGAAGGAATAGCTCAAAGAGGTGCGGATGAAATCGCATCATGCTTATGGCATTTTATTAACCGTTTGGCAGAAGAAGTAGAGTAGCTTATTTTATATTCAGTGTTTTCCAGGTCAAAAACGGTATAATATCTTGCCTGTTAAGCAGATATTGAAAGATTCATTCAAAAAAGAAACAGCACCATCTCCGTTCCCCGAGATAAAGGAAAATGACCAGCAATCGCCATGATGTAAAATTAATGAATGAATCTGACTTCTTTCCATTTTCGAAACTATTGACTACCTACTCATTTTATCAAAAGAAATACTGCAACAGACAAAACTACATTTGGTTAGAACTGTATTTTCTGGCTGATGTATGAAAAGTCTAATGACGTAGATTTTAAATACTCTTTGAGTGAAAATGAAGAGTTTCTGTATTTCTGGTTTAAGAGAACTGAGAAAAGATAGAAGTCTCCGAAGTGGCTTTGCCATTGGCCTCTAATGAGCCTATCAATATCGATGCTCTGAAATTCAAAGATATCTTAGATCTCCTGCCAATAAGTGATCCAATTTATGATGATTATTTCAAATCATTGTCTCATGGTCCGACTAGAAACAATCTTATGACTTTCAGTGACAGTGATAACGACTATGAATGAATGTTGTAGTGGTACGTTTTACAAACAAATTTTATTTGACTTGATCCAGCTCGTAACTATTTGCAGGGTAAAGACATCTTCTCACAAGGAGAAGACATGAGCAGTAATCACCACGCTTGCTCACTGCTGGTTGGTGATTTCAGACCAAAATCCCGGTTGCCATCACGATGTTTTCCTGTTATTAGAAATGATGATGTTTTCTTGTTATAGAAGATGTATCTCTGGTTATTAGAGAATCTACTTATGCATCCGAAAAAGACACATTGATACATGTCGGTTGATGGGATCGATCCCGCAGCATCTAGCACGGCAGGCAAGCGAACTACCGTGACTTCTGAACCACATACACACACACACACACTACTTTTAGGATTTTACTTTGTAGAGAGAGTATCAGAGAATTGCATATTGCGCGAAAATCACAATATTTCCTGGCTTTTTTATGAGTACTTATTTGTGGCAAATCACACTCCTATTCGTTTTTGTTTTTATATATGGTTAAATCTATTTGTATGGAAGACGTTTCCCCATAATATTTGTTTTTTAATGTCTGTTTATGTCTCCGTCGAAAAAAAAAATGAAAAATCCTTTCCATTAAGGTAAAAATAGGAATAAATACTAATTAAGAGTACAAATAAATATGCTCTAATCCACTTAAGTACACACGTTTTAGACATTTTCACATCATTTTCACATTTTTTCTTTTGGTACAAACATGTTAAGTAACAATTACTCTTGAACTAGAACATTTTTTTTATTTTTTTTGTAAGTGTTCAAAACTTGAACATAATAGACATTTAAATATCATAAATTTGTTTTACTCAAGTGTTTATTCCGATCTGTAGCAACAGGGTAGCAACCGTGAAAACTTTCAAACGCTCATACCCAAAAATCACCATTTTGCACTTAAGTGGTACGTACCAAATACCACAGAACTATATTATGACAGGCTATAAAGAGTTTATACTGATTCAAATAACAGCGAATACATATCAAATCCATCGTACCTATAATCGTCTTTAAAATTATATTCACTTGAGAAACAAACATTTCATTACGCGCAAACTCCAGAGTGAAGTCAATTCTCAGATCTTCATAAAATTTTATTTCAATATTAAAATTCAATTAAAGTCTATAGATAGCCCGTAATTTTTCCACCTGAAGACGTTTCAGACAAGGGGAAGTATTTAATAACCGTTGATATCTGAGTGCGTATCTGCCCCCGTACCATGAAATCTTAAAGCAGTATTATAACCATAGTGGAAAATTGACAGCGCTATATAGATCGACTATCACCATCACTTTCTCACACTGGGAAGAATACCGCTATAAGACATCATAGTATATCATCATCATAGTACCCTGGATATAACTTCTCCCTCCCTATCCGTTGAAAGTTTTTCTATTATCCCTAATATTTCATTTAGTCGGCTTCAATCTAATATCATTATGGAAGCGTCGTCGAGAAAAGCTTTTTAAGTGATGTAAATAAGATTGTATAACGCTTTTGTTACGTGTTTATTTTAACAACGTCTTTAACGTAGTTTTACGTAACGCTTATAAATAATGGCTAGTGCGTGCGTTATTTATAATTTTCATTACTTTAATTGACAATTAATATGTTATAATTTTGATGATGCTGTCTTATGATTACGGTATTTTATAATATTCAGAGTTATTGGATTGATATTCCAATAAAGTGACTAGGTAATAAAGGTACATAATTAAGTAAAGATGTATTTGATATTCAACATGTCGTATAATCCATTATTTAGCGATAAGTACGACATCTTTAAATCTATAACGAAATATCAATACATCAAAACACACTGCCTTATACATCATTTAACTACCTTACCGCTATAATACTAGGTATCTAATATTACCATGGTATTCCAAACTAACCGACAAAAAATTACAGGCGTATCTACAATAGTAACTCGCAACGAGACAGCACGCCTCGCGGGCGACGCCACCCGTAACACCGGCGGTGTGCTGTTCGCGGCGGGTGGCTGTGCGGCGGCCGCGTTGGCTCTGCTGGCCGGCGCGGCGGCAGTGGGCACGCTGTATAAACGCGGGAATAAGGCGAGACACCATGATTCTATACAGTAAGTGAATGTATTGTAGGAAAGGAATGTGTTTAGTAACATCGGTGTGTTCTTTGTGGGTGGCTGAACGGTTGCCGCGTTGGCTCTGCTGGCCGGCGCGGCGGCAGTGGGCACGCTGTATAAGCGCGGGAATAAGGCGAGACACCATGATTCTATACAGTAAGTAGATGTAGTGTAGGGAAGGAATGTGTTCAATAACAACGGTGTGCTGTTCGCGGCGGGTGGCTCTGCTGGCCGGCGCGACGGCATGCAGTCACAGTATTACAATATCTATAAATATTTTAATAGTTACTGTGATGCAGTGGGCACGCTGTATAAGCGGGGGAGTAAGGCACGGCACCATGATTCTATACAGTAAGTGGATTTATTGCAGTGTAATGGTGAAGGAAAAAATATTGAGCAATCCGACATGTCGAAGAATCATAAGTTCGAAAATACGTCTCATCTACAAACCCGTACTTGGCCATCGTGTTGGATTATGACTTGATGGCAGGCCCGTGTCCTAGCAGTGGGTACATAAAGGGCTGATTATGATGTGAATGTTTTTATGATTCTGTAAGATAAGTTGGCGTAGGAGTTGAGAAATGTGGGGGCCATTTGCGTTTTTGGTACAGCTGTTTTTTTGTGTATAAGTGTGGAAATGTTGTGTAGGTTTTAACTTCATTTGATTTATCACATTTGTTAGATACATTTCATCGTAATTTTTTAACTGAATTGAATATAAATTATCCGAACTTTAATGAGAACTACTATGAAGGGAGGATGGAAGTTTATAAATGGGGAGGGGAATGCTTTATTTCCAATCTGGCTCCATGTTGCTGCAATACGTTTTGATTTAAGCAAATAGGGTAAACCACTGTTAATGGCATACAATAAACAGATACTAGAATTAGAGTAAATTTATTTAATCTCATATTTTGTAGCAAAATATAAAGAAAAAATACATTTTCCTTTTTCTGCGCTAAATATAATGTACGATCGTTTTAGTAACCCATTTTACCCTGTACACAATATCAGGTTTAGATTGACCTGGTGATTGGTGTAAGTTATGAGATTATAATATTTTTTTAAACAAATTTTTGTAAATGATAATTCTTGGGAAAATTTTCAGTAATAAATGAACTTATTGTGTGTCGATTAAAATGACATTGCAGAAAAACAAAGTTTTTTAGCAAACGAATGATAATTTTAAGGTGAAATTCCTTTTTATTGGATTTTTTTTGTATCTGAAGGTTGTTACTGGATTGTCTGTAGACAATTTATTAAAAATACAAGTAATGACTCTTTAATAACAACAACTAAAACAACTTTATGACTCATTCTCTCTTCATTTTCATAGTAAATTACATAGTATAGTTCATACTAAAATTTCATAACTGAATAAATACCAAAAACATCATTATGCCTATCTAACACAAAGAACGAACACCACAAAATGACGCGACGTCTAAACAAAAGTCGCTGCCACTCAACACTTGTTATTATTTGTAGTTCTATGGAAGCTACCCTTGTCTCTTCACTTGATGGATGATAGGAGGCTTTATCGATACATAATAAATTACCCGGCGACGTTTAATTGCAAGGTTTATGTACAATGAAAAATTGCCATGTTCGGTTTTAGACAATGTGTATTGTTCGAATGAGCTTCGTCATTATTTCGTGAATAGAAACTGTTTTTACTTATTCATGGGATAGTCATTGTGCCTTACTAATTTAGAAGGTTTTTGTAGTGTTCAATAAGTAATTAATAAATAAAAAAGCCTTTTATATCATTAATAATATATGTTTTACATTTCAAGTGTTCTTAATATTAGTTGATTTAAACAATGAAAAAATTAAAGTGCAATAAGTACCTAATTATAAAAGTCCCTTTAAAACTATTTTAAATAAATATTAACCTAATTTAGCTTTTCCTTCAAAATACTGTATATTATCATTATTCGTCCATGATATTATATATCACTAGCGGTCCGCCCCGGCTTCGCCCGTGGTACATGTTTACGTTTTCTCTACATAAGAACCATCCTCGTACTTCAAGAAATATAATAAAAAAAGAATTATCGAAATCGGTTCAGCCGTTCTCGAGTTATGCGCTTACCAACACATTTTGCGATTCATTTTTATATACATATAAGAAGATTAATTCATTATCCTTTACCTTGGGCAGCCTGGAAGAGATCGCTGATAAGCGATAAGGTTGCCTTATGTGCTATGCATGTTTTCCATTTCTTTCAATATTATGTATTGTAATTTGTAATGGTACATTAAATTGTTAAATAAATAATTATAATAGTTGACATTTTAAGCTAGTCTTAACTATAAACTATGTCCGTGCTAAATTTAATCAAAATCGATTAGGTCTTCTTATTGTGAATTAATGAACCCATGCATAATAATGTAATATATTAATGTATGCCTATATGTTTATTGCTTATACTATACAAGGATAATCGAATTTGATTGTGAAATAAATTGATTCATTCGTATCCAGTGAAGTAATTGATTAAAACAAATTGCGACCTTTCAAATTAGGTTAATTAAATAGACTTTTCCTTGTTTGCGTATATTTGTGTTTGAAAAGTAATTGATAGTAACACAAACAAAAATTAAGTCAATTAGAATCTGAAAATTTTCCAATCAACGGAAAATAAAACATTATTTGAAACGACTGAAAAATAAAGTTCTTAATCTGTTTGTTTTTTTTATATATAATAATATGGTTCTCTGAAGACGTGTATTCTTAATTTGAAACTGTTGCTGCTGTATTTGCATTCTTTCTTTAAGTAAATATAGGTCCATAAATAAATCTCTGTATGTTTACAGCATTGTTAGCAATGATGCACATAAATTCCCTTTACCTATGTGTCCCTGCAGTTGGAACAAAATGAATGCTTATGATTATACTAATTAATGACGATTCTATTTATATTATACAAGCAAGAAACTATATGAAAATTTGATATTTTAGTATTTCTTACATTCAAATTCTAAATAAAAAAAATATAACCATGCAAAAATCTCACAACTCTTATTGTTCATTGTTATATTCATTACATTGTTTCATAAAAGCACATACTAACTATATCATTTATAGTACATCCTACACGACGGCAGCCTACGGCAGTCACCAGAATGTCCTACTACGACTTGACACTCTCGGCCGCCCGCCCAGTTCCACTGGCTCTTATGCTACGATTGCCAGCCTGCATAAGTTTCCTTTCGGTAAGTGTACATAAGAGAACAATATTTTGACGTGATAACGTTTTTAAAATCGTTTTAGTCGGGTGACATGTTCAGAAACTTGTGTCACACCAAAACCTCACGAGCGCGATCGCAGGTATAACGAGAGAGAGATGGACCGATCTCCCGTCTCATCTCGAGCGCTGCCACCAATAAGACGTTATCACGTAAACATCTCGATCGTAAACCTACTTTACAATTTTTTTGTTTAGTAAGAGTAATGGAAGTTATAGAATGAAGTATATAGTGAAATGGAGATACAATTTAAAGAGCAGTCAGTTTTTTCATTTGGTATTTATGATCGTTTAGGAAATCGATTGAATTTTAAGAACACTAGTTTTCCTTCAATAAATGTTCCCGGAAAATGTAATATTTTGTAGTGAGACTTGACTGAGTCCGTAAAAATTAACCTATATAAATAGAAAATTACTTTTCAGTATTCAGTATGTACCTAGGCGATCATAGATACATAATATGTAGGACAAAAAATACTTATGCATTTATTTTTTATATTAATACAATTAGATGATAAACAGGATGGTTAATACATGCTATAATGTTAAATGTATCGTTTAAAATAATACGATTTATTGGCTCGCTCAAGTTAAAATTGTTTAACTATAATACACCACATATAATTGATAAAAATTAATCCGATTTTAACCTTTATTTTATTCCGGTCATTATTCAGCGATTAAATAATTTTACCATTTTCATTTTATCTCAAAATATAATTTTATTCATACTTATTATTGGATTCAGTAAAATGGATAATACATGTATTGCGGCATTCATTTACACCACGAAAGTGTAATTAAATACAAGCGGATTTATCTTTTAGTTGATTTTCATTGTTAAAAATTATTTAAAAATATTGCACTAAAGTTTTTATCTGTAAAAATAATACGCGTTTCTTTTAACGAGGTTATATTCAATACCCAGAATACATTGTAGCGATATGGTTTTGGTATAATTGAGTAACATCGACACCTCAAGAAACAATAACATTTTTTGTTTTATTAATTATTATAATATGTATTGATAACGTTTATTTTTTGTGAACATTTTTATCCTGTAAATTCTTTGATTTATTTACTACACAAACTATTACCCAATACTATCTACCTACCCACTTCTCATGTCACCACATTATATACTTTGTGTTTACTTATGACCCATACAAAATTGCACTTCTGAAGATAATTGTGTCATACTATCATCACTTATTCGTTATATTCATTCAAAAAATAACTTCCTTGTTTAACCTTTCGAAATCATAATTCTATAGTCCATTAGCGCATCTAGAAATACATTAAATATTAAAACTAAATTATAATAACAAAATAGGTAGCAGAAGATCCCCATCGCCATACGCGACGACCCACATCGGAGAGCACGTGTACGCTAAACCAGAGTCCAGGGTTTCGTACTATGCGGCTTCTAACTTGACGCATGTATCACAGGTAAGTTTCAATATATTGATATAGAGATTGTTATGTAACTTGATTTAAAAAATATAGTCAAATACTGAATTCAGTTTCATAAATTCTTTAACGTTATTTTTAAGCCTATCCTAGCCTATTTTTGTGTCTTTTATATAAATTATAAATAATGTGTATGTTATATGGTAGAAATGGAGATTTTTAATACACAAGAATAATCATAGAAAAAAAACATTCATTTCCATCATCCATAACCGTAAATAAATTACGCCGCAATGTCTGTTAATCTTTGGTTAAACCGATCCCCATAATTAATATCATATAGGAATTATCATTAAATTTCTCTTCTGATATCCACATTTATTTAATCGAGGAGCCATTTCATATATTAATAATTATTTTAGAATGTTATTAGTAAAACGACTAACATTTTCCATTTCACAAACAACGCTGCAAATGCATATTAAAAAAGTTTATGCAAAACTAAGAGAAGTTTATAATGAGAATATGAACTGAAATGACTGTTATTTTGTGAACATGGCAAATGGTTCGTATTTAAACAGAAAAATAATTAGAAAATTGAGAACTTGCTATTGTTTTTTGTAGTCTACTTTCGAAATTGAAAGTAGGTACTATTGCAATCTTTTAATAATGTTTAAATTCGGTTTAAGCCCACTATTACAGAAGTAAATGCGTAGAAGTAATTTACCTTATTCTACGAATAATTATACCCACCTTCTTTACTACTCAGATAAAAGAAAATCTGTTTTTCTAATAACAATAGCTAGAAATATTTCTCCATTAAAAGGCCACAAAGGATAAAACACGAAATTATCTAACAAAGGTTTTTAAAAATTACCTTCTCAAAGCGGACGTTGAATTGCGCGTGAAATGAGCCCCTTACCTCATTAGAGATCCAATTTTAACTGCAACACCCTTCAGGTGATACAAACGTAATATAATTAGCAATCTTCGCTCAAGATATTGCAAAGCTCAAGTTTCTCTAGAAGGCTTGTTTTTATCAGGGTAATGAAAAATAACGAGATTGAGGCTTTAATTATTTTAAAGTGCCATTCAAACGAACTCAGCGTTAATCAATGTAAGACTACTTATTTTGAACGAGTGGAACATTTTACGACTAAAAGGGGATTTCTGAAAACATATTTAGAGATCGCAATACTTGAAACTATTGAAGATCGTAAAACATTGGACGTGAAAAATACGTAATAACCCATTATAGCTGTTATACTAGATAAGTTTATTATAATGGCGTATCCAGTATCCTATGTTTTCATTATTAGGCTTGGCACGAAGCAACGTTTTTAATTTGCAACCCCCTTTGTTCGTAAATTTAACGCAACGTTGAAATTCTTGGGAGGAAATATGAATTAGTGTTCAGAAGAGGCGTTAACGAAGATCGCTAGAAGCTATGTCAAGTTTTAACGAAGCTCAAACGTTTTTAAAGTAAGATAGCTGTGAGATTGCGCTGTATGTACAGAAATTATCGAAGCATTAAAGTGTATAATTAAGCGTTTTTTCTTAGCTTAAGTTAATTATGACTCTTGGGAATCATTGCAATCTACTTCAAGATGTTATATTCCTCTCATTTGGGAATTCAATCTTTATCGAGTTGGTTCTTTTGACTAATTTAACTTTATTAGATATTTTTGTACAGTTGATTGCAATTAATAATATACATTGAACAAATTCTTTAAAAGAAACCGTAGTAACTGAAATATTTAAAGAAAGCACTTCGAAACAACATGACACGTATAATATCCTTGATAGAACACTATAATCAACATATCCAAAGAAAACTTGAATGACATTCAAGAAACTGCAAATACACATTGTTTGGATCGTACAATGCCTTAGGTTAATCAAAAAACTGCCAGTCCGGTAGCAATTTCTG
>CAJQZN010042101.1:0-17739 GCA_907164685.1 Colias eurytheme | reverse complement strand
AACCTTGAGATAAACAGAATAAAATGCTTTTTTGAATCTAACCTAACCTTTTTTGAACTCAAACTTACCTTTTTTGCGACTAACCTAACCTTATTTTGAACTTAAGATTACCTTTTTTATTTTATCCTAGCCTGTTTTTGTTCCTAACCTTCACCGAGTTGTAACACAGCATAGCTTGTTTTTTAACCGAAACTTACCTAACCTTACCTTTCTTCATTTCTATTCTGTGGCGGTGTTACGTAAACTGAACGAAATGTTCCACGTGCCACGACAACAAACGCTCGGTTCCAGATCCTCCATCCTTTTCCACCTGTACCTACGCACTTCCTTCCTCCTGATTCTTAATCTTCTTATATATAAAAATGAATCTCAAAATGTGTTGGTAAGCGCATAACTCGAGAACGGCTGAACCGATTTCGATAATTCTTTTTTTATTATATTCCTTGAAGTACGAGGATGGTTTTTATGTAGAGAAAACGTAAATATGTACCACGGGCGAAGCCGGGGCGGACCGCTAGTTATTAATAAGAACACTTTACATAAAAAAAATGTATGCGTGTACTAAGTACACACGTAAGAAGTGAAACTTCTTAATGACCTTAAAAATGTCACGAGTATGGCGTAACGCAAAAATGTCACGCGTACGGCGTAACGCAAAAATGTCACGCGCACGGCGTAACGCAAAAATGTTACACTAAATTTTTGTCCAACCCCGATAAAGAAGTTTCACTTCAAAAACAACCATTTCAATTACAAATTGAATAGATATTTCATACTAAATACAATATCCCTACAAAGGTACGGTCTAATGTGCTGGTGTTGGACAATGGCGGCCGCCGCTCGTCCGCTCGCACCGCAACTCCTCGCCGCCCTTCATGACTTTAGACAAGCGCTTAGCACTTATATTTAATTTAGCTTTTCTATTTTAAACTTCATTTCTGAATACGCATTTTTTTAGCATGTCAAATGATATTGGCTCTTCTCCATTTTCGAAAGTGTTATCTCTTTCGAAGTTTATATAATTATCCTAAGCTATATTCGAAATAACATATGTTGCTCTGTCAAATGTCATAATATCATCGAAAAGCAAATGTGAATGCGTTGGAAATAATTATGTTCGATATTATGATCAATTCTAGTCTACAACAAGATTTTTAATTGCTTTTAACGAATGGGTCTCTGAAATCTACTTCTACTGGGCTATAATTTATTTCAGTCTTCTTTTACTAAAATTTTATATACAGCTGCCCTAGTTTAATAATCTTTGTAATAAGGCTCTTTGATCTTAGTCTGAACATTTCAGGTTATTAAAAGTCAGAAATAATTTCTCATTATAAAGTATATTTTACTTAGCATGAAAATATGGATTTAATGATAATTAGACTTGTCTGTCTGTATTCTGAATCTTTTGTAAGTGAAAAATTGTAATGCTATTTCTTATTGTAACTGCTTTTTAGAATACAAAAACAATCCAATTCTCCAGTTACATTTCTTATCGATAATAATATTTTTCTTTTTTGAAAAGAATAATGTTTTAAAAATAATTGTTTTAATTTGATTTGTTTTTGAATTCTCAATCTGTAGTTATTATGTAACAAAAAAAATATTAAAAGGTCTCGCTTTTTCACTCAAATCTTATTTCCGATCTTTTAACGAATATAAGTACCAAAGTGCCTGCGAGCTACGTTTTTATTTTATTATTTGTATGCTGTCATGGGGGACCAATTGGATATTGACGGTCGAGGGTCACTTTAAATTTCATGATTTTATAAAAAACGCACAATTTGCATGGACCATCCTATGCAAAATCGATTTTTCTCAGATATAAAAACAATTAACGAATTAACTATTGTAAAACTAATAGACAAAGATAAATTTTGTATGGAAACAAAAGTCGGTGACAGCTGAAAAGCGAAACATTAGGTAGGTCTAATATAATAAAATAAAAAGTAATTTTTTATCAAACTGTATGTTAAATTAAGTAGCATTTTAATACGAAACAATGGAAATGTAAATAACAGAATCGGTGTTTATTAAGGGCCATTTATATTCTAAGAACGAGAATTCTTGGAATTCTTAGATCTAATTCAATGTCTATTTATTAAGGTTATATTACCAAAGAAATACTGAGAAGTATTAATAAAATTAATCAACGATACACTTAATTAAAGTCAGAAATTGCGGATATAAGTTACCACAATATGAACGTTAGAAATAAATTTCGTGTCTATTTTTAAATCTTTAACGTGTGTAAATATGCAACTACCCACATTAAAATTAAGGAATTGTATATAATATGAAGTCAATGCAAAAGGAATTTAATTTTTGACCATAGTATAGGATATACAGTGGAGATAGGTAAGTATTAGGTTAAGAGTTCCTGAGGACATCGTCCGTCCAGGCACAGTAAGGATTAACACCAAAAACTGTAGGTGACACGAAATACATAAAAAATTGGCTTTGAGGAATTATAGACAAATAAAAGGCGTAAATTTTGAGACACAATATTTATTTTAAATTAAATGTATAGAAAATCGTCTAAGTTTGTGTTTTTAAATACCTTCTAGAATTATTCCTTGCATTTTATGGTTTTCTTTCACATTGCGAAAAAGTACAGGTAGGTGAATCTTGTAAATCTAATAATGCATCAATATACTGATAGGATTAGATCTTACATAAGATTCATAATGGTTTGTTTGGAGAATTGTGGCCATAAATACAAGGGCTACTTCAAATAAACGAAATTTGAAACATACATTTTGCCAGTTGAATTCATGCACACCGTACCAATAAAAACTATATGAAAGAATGCAAATACGCAAATATAAATTAAAACAATAAACCTTAGGAATGCTTACTACAAATGAAAAAGTTCAAACACAACAAATCCCCTACGAATACCGAAAAATATCGTGTTTCATTTCGCAATGGAAATTAATACGACGCCTTATAACTTGTAAAAATAATCCCTCGAAGCCACATTCAGGATTTCGTGTCTATAGTCGTCTATTATACCAAATGTTATACATAGGAAAATATATACACATTATATTTATACTGGTTTAGTGCAATATTGTAAATAGACATTCACTTGTTTTGTTTTACACTTTGCTTGTTAATTTTACTATAAAGATTTACCGCTGCAATATTTTATTTTACATTATCTAAATGTTGAAACTTCCGTGTTTATTTCTTGCTAAATAAAATAATTTTGACCCTGTGATCCAAGGCCGTTGTCTTAAACTGTTTCAATTAAAATATTTTTTCTCTGTGATGCTCAATATTAATTTAAACTGTGTTTATTTTTATTTAAAATGGATACAACTAAATGGCTCTGCGCGATTTTTAAAAACAATTATAAGTGGCCTATAATATATGGCATTAAAACGATCTCGTTTTTAGTTTTTTGAAGTGAAACTTCTTTATCGGGGTTGGAAAAAAAATTAGTGTAACATTTTTTCGTTACGCGTGACATTTTTCCGTTACGCGCCATCTTTTTCTTATCCCTACCACGCGTGATTCGACGTATACTTTCTCCAGCGCAGTAGGGATAGCATATCGTTTTAACAAGATATAAAATAAGGTCATAAAGAAGTTCCACTTCTTACGTACACGCACACATTTTTTTTCAACGAAAATAAATTTATAAATCAACGGCCTTGGTATATTTATTTAACTTTTAGCTTCTAATCTATGTATGTTATTCGTAATTGTATGTAAAACGCGTTATGGATTATACAGGGTGTTTCAACTCTTAGGCATCTTATGCGCTATATATCTCTTCTATGGAGTATTGTTTGCATGTTTAGCTAATTAGATGTTTAAGTTATCGTGGTTCGATGTCTAAATGTTATAATAATATTTATAATTGTAACGAAGTTTTGTACACGTATGGCTCGGGTAAATATTAAGTTTGTATAGCTTATTTATGCTCAATGCTAACGATTATTTCTTTAATACTGTATTATAATTAATGTTGTCAACTATGTACCTATTTATTTTTTGTTAAGAATGACTACTGGCAGCTGAATGAAAATCTTGAGGAAATATGTTTAAAATTATTTTATTTTAACCAAAGTTTATTATCAACAAACTAACTTTATGTCAATCACTCAATTATATTTAATTTCAAAATCGATAATTCCCTCAAATATTTTCAAAGTCAAAATTTTTTCTCAATATTTTTTGTTATATCTTACTCCAACTCGAAACGAATACTTCAATAGATCGATTCAATCTTTGACTGAAACAATAAAGACCAAGAACTATCTCGTTGTAAGGAGTGTTCAATAATCGAGTACTGCCTTTCATCTTTACTGAAAGATACTCACCTCAAGACATAATTAGAGCGAATCTTGCGACACTAATGCTATTGAGAAAGACTGGATCTTACATGGTTTTTTCTTAGAAATGTAGGTAATTAAAGGATTGAAATGTGTGTTTTATTTATTGATTAATATTTTACGTTTACCAAAAACAAGCACCATTTATATACTTGTTTTGTTAAGACGAATAAGTATTCTTGTTATTTGGGTTCAATTCATTTGTTGTTATCCATAAACTACATAATTATTGTATTTTAAAAATGAGGTCTACAGTAAAAATAATATTTAAATGAACACGCTGTATCATTTATTTTTGTGCATGGACTGGTAAAGACACGTCATCATTTTACTTATATTTAGGCTCATAAATTTAAAAATAATCTTATTCAGCTATTTGAAAATTTAAATTTGTCCAGTTTAAAGAAAAAAAAATTGTAAATGATGAGTGGTGTAAGTGTCGACACTGAGTGCCAGATGATTGTGATTGTATGTTAAATGTTAAATGTAATAAGCAAGTGTTAACCATAAGTGACGTATATGTATCCGATACGGCTTCGTGATTTACGAGGAATAAAAGATGTTATTTTACAATATTATGTGTTGTTTTATTTATACACCCTGTATGTATAGTTTGAACACCTCCTTTGTAAAGAAGAACCATACCTGGGTTCGATTCCCAGTGGTGACTAACAATTGGCAGGATACAGAAGGCTGACCACCTGAAAATATCAATGAAACAAACATTACATATTATTTTAAAATATGAATATTGTTAATAGAATTGTATTAAATGCAGATATATAATTTTAAATGCTGTCTTTAGTTAACGTGAACTAACTTAAAATGTAAGATTAATAATTTAAAGTTTTTAGGTTAAAAACCAATGAATCAAACAATTTTAGTCTTAGAACACGGTACAGTGAATGAGTATTTTAATAATTTTATAACTGATGCAGAAACTTTATGCATAAAAGGATTACTTTTCCAACTGGATGTATTAATTCACTAATTTTCTTTTCCATTCTATATTCTATAATAATTACCTGAAAATAAATAGAGAGCATACGGTCCACTATTATTATGATAAAACAATCTCCAATTGACTATAAAAAACGTTTTACCTGTTCTCATACTGAAACTTTTTATACAAGCAAAAGTTACAAAACCATTATATAAAATTGCAACTACTAAACTAAAACCTCGTTAGCATTACAACTGTTCATTCTGAAATGCACTTTAAAAACATACGACATAAAGTTTCGTCTTTGTTAATTTTTAAATTTACAAAGAAGATAAAACATTATACGTATATATACAAGAACGATCGAAGACATATAAAATAAACTCAAATATATTTGTAATTTAGTTATTGTTTTAGAGCAACTTCGAAGTGAGAAAAGTTCTTAAATTTTTTATAAGATAAAAATGGGAATGATAAGAGAGAAAATTTTGTTTCAAAAAAAGTAAACTCTCAGTAAAGGAATTTTTTAAACTGATCTTACTTGAATGTTATTAACGTGTCTGTTGAAAAGTAAAAAAAAACAGTCATAAAAAAAAATACAGAAATTCATTAATAAGTACCCAAAACAGAGCTCAATTTTTTCCCACAAGCGTTAATACTCTTGTTCATCAAAGCAAAACATGATCTATAAACGTCCCAATTTGTGTATTAATGTCTAGTTTTTTGCGACGTTATTTATCTCTCACTTAAGACCCTTGCGTTGAGGTGGAAGTAATCGCCGTATCAAAGCGAAATTTGTCAAAAACACGACTTCGTGCGAAGTTCCGTCAATTCACTCCAATTAATAACTTGCTAGTGTCTCTGTTTCGCTTGCTCAAATATTGTATTTCCATCTCCCTCGAGTCCCCTTGTTTGGAAGCCCCGTAGAGATAGAATATTGCCACTTTGTCGCGCCGCCACCCGCGGGCTGTTTATATACAGAGATTGCAATTTTTCGAGACTGAGGGAAATATCTATTGGAAATTTTAAAGTTTCGCAAAGTAAATGGTTTCTGGCTTAGTGAAACGGTCGGTTAACGAATTTCGCTTTTGGCAGTATTTCAGATGGAGTTACACGTTGGATAAGATAGTGAGCGCGTAGTAAAATGTGGCAACTTTTTATGAAATGAAAATAGATGTTTGGTTTTGCTAATTCTTTACTTTAGTTCACATTATTATTATTTATGAGAATAAATTTAAGATTTACTGTAGTAGGTAATAATAAAACATAATATGGTTTTATTTTACTTCAGTAAAATGGTTGAATGCCATAATATTGTGATAGTGAATAAAATTATCTGTCTGGCAGAGCATATCGTAATGGTTCGTATCATATCTAATATAGGCTACTTAGGCAAAATATTATTACTACTTTTTACTGTATCTTTGATATCCCCTATTGCCAGAGGGGATCTGGGAAGTCATTTACAACGTCTGACATAGAATGAAAACTGAAAACTTTCTTGACTATGCATAGTTATTATCGCTCAATAATTGAGCAATGACTTCATTTCACTTTAATCTCCATATAGTAAGCCTTCTCTTTGACTATATCAGAATATTTTAGGAAAATCCACTTCTAAAACTTCCGAAATCTGAATTCATATTCCTATCATTCATAACAAACTGTATACAGAGTCACACAGACAAACTAATTAAAAGGCCGTCGAGCGAAAAAAGGATTTAGTCGCATATCCGCCGAATGCTGGATGATATTTGAAACATTCGTCACCCTTTGCCAATCGCTTTGAGGCCTAATTTAATTAAATTGATATAGACAAAGGCTACGCTTTCGAACGCTAGTAATCTGATTATTTTTATTGGCTGGCGCTTAATTTTCGTTAATCTTTTTACACTGGACATTTGTTTAATTGGTTTACATTTTCGGACACACAAATAATAGGATATGCGATGAAATGAAATTTGAATTGAAATGATGAATGAAATTTTACGCAGTGCATCGTGTTAATACGAATTTAAATGGATTGCGGTTTGCAATTGCGATTATTTGATTTTTAATTGGAATCAGTTTTAGATATAGCATAGTTATTATCGCTCAATATGATAAATTATAAAATGTCAATTGTCAAGTTTTACTTCAGGGAAACGTTGAAATGTTGAATGTTTCTATGGTTGAATGCCTTTACTCCATTGTTATATTTATACTAGCGGTCCGCCCCGGCTTCGCCCGTGGTACATAATATTTACGTTTTCTCTACATAAGAACCATCCTCGTACTTCAAGGAATATAATAAAAAAAGAATTATCGAAATCGGTTCAGCCGTTCTCGAGTTATGCGCTTACCAACACATTTTTCGATTCATTTTTATATATAAGATTGCAGTTGAACTTCTAGTATCAGATACAGAAGCTATTGTATCTACACTAATATTATAAAGCTGACGAGTTTGTTTGTTTGAACGCGCTAATCTCAGGAACTACTGGTCCGATTTGAGAAATTATTTCAGTGTTAGATAGCCCATTTATCGAGGAAGGCTATAGGCTATATCATCACGCTAAGACCAACAAGAGCGGAGCAATGTAGGTGAAACCGCGGAGCACAGCTAGTTAATAATAAGAATTAGTAAGTCTCACGCGTCCCTATCACAGTTGAATCAACTCTATTATAGTATTGTTGAAGTTATAATTTCAGCTTTATCGTGTGCATTGAGTTCTAGTTATAGTTCTATTCTGTTTGTTTATTTAAAAATAAAGCACGTACTCTACAATGTTTATTCGGGTTATATTCCTTTATTATAAAAAATGATCCTCTTTATATCCAAGAGGTTTCTTATTCCTATAGTAATATTCTTGTATTGGTGTTTATGGCTTATGATTTGGGATTGCTTGTAAGATATTTCTTTATGAGGTGGTTCAGTAAACTAGACTATTTTCTTTCTTTATTATATAATCTTGGGCTGGCTGAAAAAGTCACCTCTAATTATTCTCCTTCACAATATGGATATAAACGCTATTTCTATTTTCCTTTAGACGAATAGCATAAATAATTTAAATAAACTTTAAACCGTATAATTTATTCAGTGTGTTATAAACCACAAAACGACTTTCTTAATCCTATAAAACATACAGCCATATCACTGGAACTGCTAAAACTATAAAACACAAAATGGTCGGACCGCGGTGGAATCGCTCCAGTCTCATAAACTAGTGTTTATGACCCGACTACAGCTGCCTTTATGATCGCAGTGGACTTCTGAAATGTGCTGGATGTTACATTGTATTAGGAATTTTGTTGGTTATTGAAATATAGCTATAATGTGGGTATGGAAATTGAAAAAAGTATTGAGTTAAATCATCATCATCATCATCATCATTCTAGCCTTTCAGGACGTCCACTGCAGGACATAGGCGTCCCCCAAAGATTTCCATAACGACCGATCACCAGCGGCCTGACTCCAGCGGCTCTCTCTCCTGCAGGGCCTGGCTCCCTGCCACTTTGATCAGGTCGTCTGTCCACCTCGTTGAAGGTCGTCTCGTTGAGTTAAATATGGAATCCTAATTTTATACATAGGAAAAGATTTATAGGTGAGAGTGAAATTAATCTAGATATTGCTGAATCTGTTTGTTATTTAGGCAGTAAAAAGTTGAAATACCAATATTTATAGATGTAGAGCAAATTATTGCACATTTGCAAAAATAAATAATTGACATGAGCAGCTGAAATGATCCCTGACACGATGCTGTATGTAATTATTGTGAATATAATATACAACTATTATTTAAAAAAAAATGTCTGTTTTTAATTTATCTACGTATTTTAAAATAAAAACAAACCAAAGTATCCCTTATCACCATGCACTAAGCACCTTAAATAAACAATTGATTAGTGACCACCAATCACATGAGATACCACAGTGAGATACATATCACAGCTTCCAACTTCTCACCTCGTTGCAACACGTGCCCCAAATGTATCATCTTAAATAACAAAAGGTCGTAACTACAAACACTGTAAGCGACTTTCAACCCTATGTTCTAGAAACAAAGGTTTTTTTGTAAGAACAATTTTATTTAATTTAGTTTTTGCTAACAGGGACTTTGTGTTATATCGTCCATTCTAGAGAAATACTTTACCAGGTGACCCACTGAGCTTGCAATTCTTTCTGTTTAGTTTCCTGAAGGAAGTTTATTAAATTATGACAGATAATAGGAAAATAAATTTATTGTAATAGTCAAAATAATATTATTTTCTACAAACTGTTAAAAATAAATTATAAATTAGTTTGATTTCTGCACCGTCAAGGGTCGTTGCTACAAACTTGGGAGTAAAGTTACAATTATTAAGATGTTCTCAATAAGTCTTGTTTGTTTTCATTACAATGAAAAAGTCTTTAATTAGCCAACTTTAAAAATATTTCTAGAGCAGTCAGCATATTTCATTTTAGTGATATTATAGGAACTTATCTCTAAATCGAATAAATATTAAATACTAGCGGTCCGCCTGGCTTCGCCCGTGGTACATATTTCGAAATAAAAAGTAGCCTATGTCCTTTCTCGGGTATCAAAATATCTCCATACCAAATTTCATGCAAATTGGTTCAGAGTTTAGGCGTGATTGAGTAACAGACAGACAGACAGAGTTACTTTCGCATTTATAATATTAGTATGGATTATACCTGTTTCAATTTACATTCCTAAAATGTTAAAAAAATACTACAATAAAAGTAATTAGAAAAAAAATTATATCTCGAAATTACATCGACGAAAAAATACGGAAACATTTGGTAACCTCAGTAAATAAATAAAACCACAGAATTATTTCAATATTTCATTTATTAATACATTAATATTTTTACTCAAACGTATTTCTATGTTCAATATACTCTATAATACTCAATAAAATGTACTTAAATATTCATAAGTACTGTTCGAGTTTAAGAGCAGCCGGTTATGAAAGCGAGTGGAGCTGTACGGCGCTTCCGGTTTAGCCTTTCAGATGATGTAAAATTAACTATACAAACTTTGATATAATATTTGATGTAGAAATAGAATTAGAATTAAATTATGCCGAGAGAAATATCTTAAATACATGACCATTTGAAAAAGAAAACGAAAATTACATACAGCATAAACTTACATAAAATGGTCTAAATAATTGGTCGATAATAAATAAAAAATGTGTGCGTGTACACACGTAAGAAGTGAAACTTCTTTATGACCTTATTTTTCAAAAAATAATTTACTATATTATGTAACTTTACAGAAATACGTCGAATTACGCGTGGTAGGGATGAGAAAAAGATGGCACGTAACGGAAAAATGTCACGCGTAACGAAAAAATGTTACACTAAATTTTTTTCCAACCCCGATAAAGAAGTTTCACTTCAAAAAGTTTTGTTACTATTGATTTAATATAATAGATGCAAAGCATTGTCAGTAATTAATTATAGGTGTGTTGTATGCTGTGGTTGTATGCCTAACCCCAGTTTAAGTACAAACTATTGGGAAGGTATACTTACTTACTTACTTACTCCTGTGGCGCTGAAACCCCGGAAGGAATTGAAAATGAAAAATATGACTCTCTGACCTATTAATAGATCTATTGAACATGAATAAAGTAAGATATCATTTGCTACTCCTACACGACATCCATTATACACAATATCATATAATTTTCTTTACAAATCTACTATTTTCCGAAGCCAAATTGCACAGAATTCTTATTATGTTACACTTTTAATCATGTTCCGTAAAGGTCAATGTAGGCGTTACAACAGCTCATCCACTGGGAACTGATGAAATTTCAGTCTAAAAATATTCTGGTAGAGAACTTCTATCAATGAAACAAATGCGTTCCGCCCTTTTGATAACCCACGTGATGGCATGTTAGTTTTGAACGGGGTGCTTACAGAATCTTCTGTTTTCAGTTTTGTGAAACTGAAAAACGAGACGGTGCTATATAGTTTCCATTTATTTTGGTTATAAAAGCATGCCAATGTGTAAATAATGTCAAGAGATGGCTATCACTGATTTTTGCAAACGTAATTATGAAAAAAAAAATATTTGAAGAATTACGTACGAATAAGAATCATGTGCAAGTCAATTTTTCAAATTTCAAAATTGTGAACTTTCTATGAAACAAGTTTGACCCATTGTTGCATGTTTTGTTTGTCATGATAGATAGATAAGAGCTCATATTAAATAATATAATTCTGCTCATACTCGTACGCAAGGAAGACTTAGAAAACGTTCCTTTTAAAAACACCATTACACGTAGACAAATCAGAATGCATTAAGTAAAGGTCCTTGTTCTCACACCAGGGGTTGCAATAGTGAAATTTATGAGTGTTCTCCGGCCGTCCCATCAATCCCTCTTAGCATTTAATAGCGCCATCCCACATTTGTCACCGTACAACCTTAATAGGTAAATGTTCGACTACGTAGGTCTTGGAAACAGTATTGTGGTAGATCTTTACTAAAGTTATGGTTAAATTTATATTTTTGGTTTTATGGCATTCAAATGCTTTATAAATATAAATTTATAAAGAATAGAAAAAATTCGATCACGAGGCGGGACTCGCACCCGCATCCTTTCGCGTCATTCCGGGGCGGATGCCTGACCAACTCAGCCACTCGTGTCCCGCCAGAGCAATCGAATTTATTCTATTCTTTCAGTTTTTTATGTGTCTTGGAGGGACACACCGCGCGCCATCTATTGAGATGATTAACAACCATTTCAACCAATATGAAGCACTTTTCAGTGAATACAATAATGTAACGATGGAACACGACCTTTTTTGTTGAATTTATATCTTTGGTTCGAGTCCCGCCTCGTGATCGAATTTTTTCTATTCTTTATAAATTTATAAGTTATGGTTAGATAAATATTTCTTATATAGATATTATTTTGTTCCTGAATGTATCACCATCATCATCATCAGCGCATATATATTATTATATTCCCACTGCTGGGAGTCTTCTATGAGGGTATGGCCATAATCCACGCTGGCCAAGTGCGGGTTGGCGGATATCACATGTCGTCGAACTTTTTGATTCTTCGACAAGTCTGTTTCCTTGCGTTGTTGAATGTATTGAATTGGTATTGAATGTATATCAAGGACTAATAATATTTTTACGCTATAAAGAGGATAGGTACAAAATAAACAAGAAAGGTAACGTCGTTGTTATAGTCGAGAGCGATCTCTAGCAGACATCAAAGAAAAAATAGAGCTAAAGCAACACAAGTAGGTAATATAAGAAAAATATATAAAAGTATATAACTTTGTACATTGCGTTACGTTTTCGTTTAGCGCTTAAAAGCTTTCTTAATCGATTTTCATTCTAAAAAACAAGACTATTAAGTATACCGTAATGTATACTAATGTTATAAAGTTAGTTTGTTTGTTTGAACGCGCTAATCTCAATTCTCAACTACTGGTCCGATTTGAAAAATTATTTCGGTGTTAGATAGGTCATTTATCGAGGAAGGCTAAAGAGTATAGTCGCTAGAGTATCATTACGCTAAGGCCAACAGGAGCGAAGCACTGCGGGTAAAACCTTTCAATCTGTCAGCATTCTAACACTCAATAACGTTTCAATAAATCCAGTTTCAACCCATCCTTAACCACATTTTACGCCCAGTTTCACCCTACACTATGATCAAATTTATGATCAAACAGTGCATGTGCATTTTACGATAGTGGCCCATTGCTCCGATACTTGAATTTATGTCACTATTGACCCGTGTGAAAAAAACTGGATTTAGTTTGCGTAAACTACGCGCGCAATGTATTTTATCGTGCGGTTTCTGGACTGTTTTTAGTCCGTTGTGAGCTTTTTTAGAGTTGTAGGTATGAACACGACCACATTGACTTAGTGGTATTACAAATGAGTAGATTTGAATGTAAAGAATAAAGATGCTTGTTGCTTTTCACACATAAAGTATGGATTTATTTTAAATACGCTCTGGTAGAGATATTCAGATTGATATTGCAAATAAGGATTAAACATTATAATATTCTTTATTTCCATAAGTGATCAGCAATCTGGTAAGTCTTATATAAATACAATAGTCATGCAATGCAGGTTGTTATTTGAAAACATAGTTAATGAATTCTTTGAAAAATCTGACGATTCTTTATTAAATATTTTCTATACCACTATAACATTTATAAATATGGAACCTATTCTACAAGTATAATAAGTAATAACATATCAAATCAACAACAACGTATTTAAAAGAATAGAAAATCAAAGAGTTCGTTCAATCCACGGTACCATTTACAAGAGCCGTGTTGGAAATATGCTACTCATCTAGTGGAAGTAATCGATGTGTTACCAAGACACTGCGACGGGATCTAACGGAGGGCTGCAAGAGGCTTCGCGGTGTGGCCACGAAAAGGCCGGTTTTTTTGAGCGTTTATTATCTCATATTAAAGCGTCATACTTAACTCTTCAGTATAGCTGGCATTCTAAAATTATAATACTGAAAAGTGTTTTGTTTGTTTGCTTGAACCCGATAGTCAGGAACCACGGCTCCGATCTGAAAAATATTTCACTGTTAGATAGTCAATTTATCGAGGAAGGCTTAGTTTACTTAGTAATTACTGACCGGTTGGCTTGGTTGGTAGTGGCCCTGCCTTCCAAGCCAGAGGTCGTGGGTTCGATTCCCATCCGGGGCAAATATTTGTGTGATGAACATAGATATTTGCTCTGTGTCTGGGTGTTAATTGTCTATATAAGTATTTATTTAAAAATTATATATGTATGTTTATCAGCCATCTGGTTTCCATAACACAAGCGAAAGCTTAGTATGGGATCAGATCGTGCCGTGTGTGAAAATTGTCCTGAAATATTTATTTATTTATAATTTCCATTTCCAGCTTCATAATTTCTGGATAATTAAATCATTAAATAAAATTTGTATTTTCTGTTTGTGTGCAATAAAACTTATAAATAAAATAAATAAATAATTTTGCCAATGAGGCAATTTGAAGTACAAAGTATTAAATTAGCTACCAAAAACGGTAAACGTTGAAACTGGCCGTAAATAGAAGACCAGTCTGTATTTTTACAATAAAAGATGTTTCGTAGCCCAACATCGCGATCTCTGTAAGATCAAACGTTGCTAAGTTACCAAACATTTGAGAACAGACACTCAAAATTCTCTTATTTCGTAATGTCCTCGACAATATTAATTTATTGGATGACGGTTCGTTTAACTTTTATTTTTATTTTAGAAGAAAGAATAATATGTCGAGAAATACTTTTTCCTTGGAATTAAATGTCCCTTAATAAATATTAATTACGGAATAGCAAATAAATTCTGAAACGTGCGTTTTGAAACTTTTTTGTTTTTTTTTCAAATGAATTATATTTCTTCAGAATTCAACATTAAAGGGTGGTTATTTATAAGTATACATTATATAATTATGTCTCATATAAAAAAACTATAAACGATGCTTCTAGTCTTTTATAATAAGCATACCAAAATATATAAATTGATTATATTATTTAATAAATGAATTAAGTACATAGGTAGTCCATATCTATACAATTAAATAGACTATATTCCTTGGAAAATAGTTTCATTAATATTATTAGGTACGCTTGAGTGTTTTAGATTGGGTATATAAAATATAGAGATTATATTATTATGATAAAATTTATAAAAAGCAGGAATGTTAAAATATGTATGAAATGTATTCGTAAATTTATATAAGGATGATGAATATTATGACATAACCATTTCAAAGTTAATAATATAAGTAATACATTATTTTATACATAGACACAATAAAGTATTATGCTATGAAAATTAAATCTAAGAAAGAGTCCTAAACCTTTTTGTTTTATGAAAGTCTTTATATTTATTTTGAGTATCAAGCTAATAAGAAAATATAGCACTTATACTTGATTATTATCTTCAAAACTTTATCACCATTGACGACATAACAACACTCAATAACTTTTAGAGAAACAATCCAAAATGTACCCTATCACCGTCCAATAAGTATTAAATTAATTAAATTATGAACAATAGTTTTGTTTACAAGCACTTGGTTAAAGTTTAATTGAAACGGGGTAGTTGATGGGTCGGGAAGCGAATTGGAACTTGTGAGGTTTAAGGGCTGTCGAACATTAGGTCGGTGATGCTTACGCTATTATTCGCGTCTAATTCTAACGATTTCCCATACGCAAGATTCGCAAGAACATCTAAACCTACAAGCTTTTTTCCATAATATTATGTCCAATATTATATTATGTCTTATTATGTCAATAAAGATATTTTTTCCATACAAGAGCGTGACCATCGAACATTGTACGAATGTTTGCAGGTGAGTGGTGCATGTCATAGCCTAAGCCCTAAAGTAATAGATACTGCTATTACAGCAATGAGAATCTGAAATCTGCACGGCAATGAGAATTCAACATAGACCAGGATTTCTCATAGGATCAGTAAAAATACAGTGTTCTGTGTAAGATTTGAAGAAATGCTTTATATAGTATTTACATTTTGGAGTGAAGAGCTTTCATTCATAAGCATATAAACTATTATCCATCGTAAGCATTTCTTTTTAATATATTTTATTGTTACATTTTTCTTGTTTCTTATTAATAACAATTTACGTAATATAAAATAAACCTAGAAATAACCACAAAGAAGTAATTATTGTGACTGATCACACTGACCGAAACTGACAAAAAAAAATTTCTACCAAATTAGGTCATTTTCATTTTTTTTTATGAATGCATGTCCAGCATAATCGACGCTTACCCTAACGATGATTCTTAGAGGACGATCATAATAGGGCCGCGATACGATTATCACTTTCCCACTTGTCTCGCGGGAGAGGTTAAGTTGTAATGATGTTATTGTCTTTGGCATGATTTAGCCCTGTTTTCCTTTTACAAGGTAACTTATTATAACAAATGGCATGATAATAAATATTGATATTTCTTAAAATAATAATAACTTAGGTATAATATTATTTTACACGTTATATGATTTAATATAATTATAGAGAGTAAACATTATTTTAACCAGTGGACACGAAAATAATTCAGATATGGTATGGATATGGTGTTTATTTAAATATTAGGCATTCTATGACAAAGAGCTGATAAACCTATTCAAAAAAGGGTAATGTTAACGCAGATAAGCAATGCTGAGTTATTTAAAAACTAATTTGAACTACAGCGAACAATCACAGGAATGAACCCAAGGAACTTACACATGAAATAGTCGACTTTAAAACTGAGAGAAGCGAGATTAAAATGATGGGAAAGTTGGAGTGTAAATTTTAGTCTGTGAAGGTCTATTTAATAAAACTTCCCCGGTTATAGAAGCATTTCTTGGAAGCTTTGATGGTTATGGCTTAAAGAGTGAGCTTTACGTGCTTGGCTGAAAGTTTTTTATATCTAATCTTCACTATTAAGGAACGATATAAAGTTTTATATCGGACATGTGGAAAGTACAGACTACTTTCCAAAGAAAGCATGTAGCGTTGATATGAATTTTATATAAATAAGTAGAGATTTTTATAGAAATATCGTTCCTTTGGTTTCTCATTTTGGTAATTGGGTAACCCAGATAGATAAATTTAACTAAAACATTTGGTTATGTCACAGCCTCGCACAAAACAACTACTCATGTAACGCGTCTCCTTCCATTACGAAGTAACAAACATTCTCCTTAATCCCGCCCAAAAAAAGAAATATACGCTCAAATTATATGTAAATCCACGTGCTTAAAACCTTCCCATCTTGTTCCAACTATTAACGTCTTAGCAGAATAACATGCAAATTGTACCCGATCGAGAATCAAGTCTCTCAATGATGGATAAAACTGGATTAAGCCGGTTTAGAGCGGATAACACCGCACCGGAGCGGAGTCGTTCATTTATTATGTAAATATGCGACGAATTAAATCCGAAGGGAATTTCGTTTGATAAACGTAGGCTGTTAAATTATCATGTCGCTCGTGTAGCTTTGAAAAACTCCCGACGATTAAATTTAATTGTGTAGTATACAAAATAATATATTATTTATTTCATTTTTAGCAAGTGTGGGTTGAATCCTCGTCATCTGCACTGTCAGTAATTAATTATTACAAATTATTTTTTAAAAATTATGCAAAAAATACTTTCATGGAAAAAGCTGTAAGTTGATCTCAATTTACAAATTTGTTTAAGTTCATCAACATGAATCGGATTAGATTAAAATATGCCTACTTGCTATAAATATACTATAAACCAACTATTTTACCAACAGGCAACAAGTTAATTTACGAAGCTCATAATTATTGTAGACTGTAGTGATGATAAAAACACATAACACTATAACAACATAATCAAATTATGTTGATAACAGCGCTGTTACCTCAACGACCAAATAAGGTCTAATATAGTCACTCCCCAAAACGGGGATTTCTGCTAATCGTCTGTTTACAACA
>CAJQZN010042100.1:0-49629 GCA_907164685.1 Colias eurytheme | reverse complement strand
TCTTAACTATATAAATATATTATTTAAAAATTTACACTGTTCCTTTGACTGTCGAGGAGGGCCCACTGAAAACCGGTGCTGCGATGCCTCTGCATCACAGAATATCACCGAGTGGTTCCCTTTTTTAATGTTTGATGCTGCACAGACCCTATGTGTTAATGTTAAAATCAGTATTGAATATAATTTTCTGTTTTCTTCGCACTCCAAACTTTATTGTATTTTACTATATTCTCTGTTTTTTTCCTGTGTGGCAAGACATTAAAATAAATGTATTTTCTTTCTTTCTTTCTTCTTTCTAAATTGTGTTCACCCCTGGCCCGAATGCCTTGCCTCGAAGTGCGCACGTCAAGATCGTTTCTTATGCAAATTGCAAGTGCTCTTTACGATAATAAATCCAACGGCTCTACCTCCAACGGCTTGATGACCGAGAAGGACATTTAATGCTGATCTGTTTCTTGTTTAATAATATTGACCTGAACTCTATTAATTTCATAAAAAGTAACTATTTTATTCATGTTTATAAGTTATAACATACATAATTATAATTTCAACATAATATTATACTCTGAAGTAAAATGAAATTCTGAGAAGTGAGAAACAATATTCAAACGATGAGTAGCTTTCTTAGTAGAAAGTTATTCTTTTAAAAATTCTATTGGTACTTGGTAGGTATCCTATTTATTATTGCTTCATAATTTAGTAATGATATTGTAGAGCTGTGAAGTCTTTGTAATAACATAAATTAGTGAAAAATTAAAGGTCTTGAGTTCTCGAATGAGCGAGGTATGAACAGAAGCAGAGCGATTATTGTCTTCTAAAATTATGCAAAGAGGTTTCATAATATGCGTCTTACATAGTAATTTATTTGCTCTTGTATGATTAAGGTATGATTTAATTAAGGCCAAGTTTACACTTGCATTGGCATACTAAGAATGTGAAAAACGTTCTGTATATTTGACACAGATATCTTGTTATTCTATACATGCTTTCATTACAAAAAGAGAGCCAGCGGACGATTAATACACACTTAAATATACCGACCACTGAATTATGTCGGCTGTCTTATGTTAATAAAAGTTTTTCCAAACGCTCATTACTCACGTGACAAGAAGACATTTCGTTGATTAGCAAAATTATGATATGTCAGACCAAGGTGACATAATGGCACAAATATTTTAAAACCCGTTCGGTATTCGGGAGTATCTTGTGTGACCCAAAAATGTTTTGTGTTCAACGAAAGTAACAAACGCACGTGTCACTTTCTCCTGGGGGTGTCTATTTCGGTAATTCATAATTAGTTCAGCTATTGAAAAACTTGACAACATTCTCTGAGCGTGTTGTAAACTAATGAGATATTATTATCATTCTTCAGCTGATGTTGTAACGCCACTTCACATGGCCTATTTAATGTGACATAATGTTTCTATTAAGAAGCTTTTAATTAAAATATTACATAAAATATTGTGCATGCGTATATCTGTAGGTAAATGTTTTATCAGAAGAATAAATGTTTGACCTTAATTATTATTAAACATTTAATCTTAATCCTACTCGCTTCGTTTTTAATACGATTAATGCTTCACAATATTGAAATAACGCTACAATAACATAGTCATTTTAAATGAGATCAACTTTGAAAAACTACAAAAGCTATTACAGCTGTGTATTGTTTCAGCTCAATGATTATCTGACGTCAAACTGTAGATAAAAATAAAGTTTTAATCTCATAGTTAACGTAAACTTTGCTTTAGAGATTCATGTACCCACACATGTACCTGATTTATATACATTTTATTTGCGTACGTAAACATTTTATAAAGGGCTGTTGAAAACTCTAAACTCTTTAAAGTATACGTAGGGCTTTGCGTAAAGCTTTTTAAAACTTAGTTTCATATTTCTCCTAAAAATAGTTTTTATAAAAAAAATTATGAATTATGTGTAACGAAGTGTTTTTATGACGATAAACTCGTCATCATTGCTCTCATACGTATCTAATATCTAATATAATATATTATAAAGGCGAAAGTTTGTAAGGATGTATCTTTCACGTAAAAACTACTGAACCGATTACAATGAAATTTAGCACACATATAGAGGGTAACTTGGATTAACACATAGGATAGGTTTTATCCCGGAAATCCCACGGGAACGGGAACTATGCGGGTTTTCCTTTGAAAACGCGGGCGAAGCCGCAGGCGGAAATCTAGTATGATAATAAAATCTTTTGATAATGAATTGGCCGAGTGTGATCTATATATTTCGTTGATGCATTTCATTATAAGTTACTAGCGGTCCGCCCCGGCTTCGCTAGTGGTACATATTTCGCAATAAAAAGTAGCCTATGTCCTTTCTCGGGTATGAAAATATCTCCATACCAAATTTCATGCAAATTGGTTCAGTAGTTTAGGCGTGATTGAGTAACAGACAGACAGACAGAGTTACTTTCGCATTTATAATATTAGTATGGATAACGGAAGACTTTTCAATCTATTATAGTATCCATTACTATTATACTATCTATGACTACTGAATTTAAAATAAGCATTGAGCATTAATAATCCTACAGCATTTTTCCTATATTATCCAGACAAATAGATAGGTAATACGCTTTTGATAATTTGTTACCACTGGAAACATGTTATAATATGATAATAACCTACCCAAAAATTGTATCATTGTTACCATATTAAACAATTATTACAGGAAATTCGTGGTCGATTTTAAATATTATGTCCTCAAGTATGATAATGATACAATCGCAAATTGAAAACATTGCGAAGTAAAAGGCGATGCAGCAGCAGATGGGCTTTTGTCTAAACAATTGGTAGTAGTATTGTTGATATCTTTAAAGTGTGCGAAAGAACTTGTGGTCTTGGCCTGTCCCTGAAAATCGTTGAATCGCCTACACCGATTTCATGATTCATTGAACATCAAAGAGTTTACACTTCACTGCGCAATCGATTGCCTCCTGTATTTATACTAGAAAAAGTATATCAAGTCATTATTGTAATAAAATCTGCATTAAACGAATCACAATTTTAGTGTAATAATTGAATAATCGATACAGTTGAAATATAGGGTAACGGCACCAGTGGTCAGCCAGGCACCAGTGATCAGCCTATTGCGTTGTTTATTGGCCATAAATATCGCTGTAATCAAAATAACCAAATCACGCGCACTTAAATAGAAGCTCTGTTTCGTTATTGGTTCATGCATCACGCGATAGGAGCAGCAGGGGGTCAGGGGAGAGAAGTAAACACGTTCGTACAGGTGCTGTCCGCCGACCAGAGCAGAAGTGTCATGTCTGCAATATTTTTTGTATCACGTGGTGCTCTTTTGAAAGGTGAGAAATAACATATTTTAGTATGAAATGTGATTGTGTTTTATAGATAATCACTTTATAGATTACTTAGAGCATTTAATTTTATGAAATTTGATAAAAAATATTGTTTTTTTACTTAAAAATTTGAGGGGCTGACCATTGGATACCGATTTTTTATGAAAGATCCAATGGACAGCCCCTGGGGCTGATTACTGGGATTATTCCTAATTGTTAGAAAACCCAGTGGTCAGCCGCATTTCAAAATATTTTTTTCAAGCGGCTGATCACTGGGTCTCAATCTGTGGTCTCAATGATCCAGTATTCAGCCACGATGTAATTGAAATAATATTTTAAGTATAAATGCGAATGTTTGTGTTTAAATCTATAAGTTCTTCATGTTAGTTAAGTTTTACCTGAAATAATGGTATTATGTGTATTCATATCCAAAAGTTATTATTGTTCCCTTTTTTTCTAGCTAAAAATGCCGCCAAGACAACAGTATCCTCCAATGAAATCCTCCGAAAGAGATCCTCCTGTGGTTGATTATATATTGTGGATTATAGATACATCAATAATATTATAAACTAATATCGCTGATTTCTTTAAAAATAATTATTGCTGTTTTTATGATAAATAATAAGAAGTTCCTAGAAAATAAGAAGACACAAAGAGATTGTAATAGTATGTTTAAAATAATATTTGTATTATGTGCGATATACATTTTTTTGTGCTATGTGAATCGTTGCTATAAAAATGTGATTAATATAGTTGATTTTGATATAACATTGTTTATTTTGATCTCATAATTAGTTATACTTACTAAAGGCTGAACACTGGGTTCAACAAGGCTGTTTATTGGTTTTTAGAGGCTGTTCACTGGGACACTGGGCCATTTTTTGTTTAAAATTAATTATATATTTTACTAAGAGAATTATTGTTTTTGATAAATGCTGATTCGAAACTACAATAAACAATAAATCCATACATGTTGTACGTTTTTTTATTCGACGATTGTTGTAGAAATGGCAATTGTCAAAACTTCAAAAAGCTGTTATGAGGCTGACCACTGGTGCCGTTACCCTACAATTAACATTTTTTTTGCATACTTACTTATCATTTTTAAATGGAATATTTGCAATTAATAAACTAATTTTTAATAAAATAGAAGCGTTATCTCAGAAAACCTATATCATTGTCATTGATACAATATGATGATTGCCTCAATCTGCAGAAATCGTCCGCGTCGGCGTCTCACACTTGTCGCCTGTCGGACACATTGTGCAGCATTATTGTGAATTTTTATACGTGAGAGTTCGCGATTACCAGTATTAATGTTATTTCGTAGGTGTATGTTTGTCAGATAATCATGTATTTGAATTCAAATAATAATTAATTATAAGAATATATTATAACAACAACTGCACAATGGATTTAACCAACAGCTATAACCATTACAAGACCCCTGAATGTTGTAACCAAAGATAAAATTAATTGCACAAAACACAACAGATTATTTTAATTAAAATTGCTTAACTATAAAGTTCTTCAATTGAATTCATTTTATAAGCAGTGATCCGTATATTATTACCTAGTATTCAATAATTAATTAAGTATATAGTTTTAGGTAACTGGCAAATTGAGCTTTTGGGTCGCCTGTAGAAAAGCTATCAACACGAACATTTCCAAAGTTATGTCTTTGCAAATGCCTCGTCAGCTTTAAAAGAACGGATATACGATAGAAAAAAGAAAGGAAATTACATAATATCATACCTACGCTCCTTAAAAACCCAATAAAATAAACCGTTTGTACATGGTTACACAAAAAAAAATCAGTTTATAATGTAATAACTTCCAATTTACTTAATTTAATATAAAATATGATGAAAACAAACCAAGATTTTTAAAAGTAATTTATTTCATTCTTTGTGTGTTGTGTTATTCACGTATTTATAGAATCAAGTCACGTAGATGTCACAAAGCATTGTGGTTCATTGTTAACACGAGACATCGTTATACGGCAGAATAGTAAAAATTAAAATGATGCAAAAATATGACCAAATGTTGTTTTGTTGTGCTGCGCATACCATATTAAAGATAAGATTAATAATTACAGGAAGATAATAATATACCTACAAGTCCTACAACGTGATACAACGGAGATTGCAATAATTGTAAAAATGACATGTTTTGTGTAACATTTGTAAGAATAAATAGTTTCGATTTTTTTTTAATTGAAGCCTACAGAGTATTCCGTATTTCAAGATAAAATTTTCCAATAAATCGTTTAACCAAGATTTGATTAATTAAGATAACTGCACTGGGCAAATTGCTAATTATTACCAAGTTTGGTAGCGAGTTCTATTTACCGATAAAGAAAGCCTGTTTTTATACCCTTAAAAGTTATCTCGATTTCAGTTTTACTATTTACGTTTCTTATCCCTAGTTTTTATCCACTACCTGACGAGACAGTAAAATTATGTATATGGATAGTAAACATAGGAAAGTCTATGTCCAGTTTGCTAACGATTATACCGGTTCAAGCTTCTTGATTCAGAAAAAGTTTTCATCAAAAAGTAGCCTTGGATTAAAATAACGAACTATTCGTAGTGAAACCTTTATAAGTCAAAATGTAAGTTAATCAACCAAATTATACCTTTATGACCATGTATAACATCGCAATTACGAAAACAAATAAGTTAGTTACAAAATGGAATGCAACTATTACGTAAAGAGAGACAGCGGCGGCCTTAGGGGGTGGCGAACGGGGCAATCGCCCGGGGCCTCGCTCTTGCAAGGGCCTCGCGCAACAAGCAACAACCCACCCAAGCAAATTTAAAAAAATGAAAATGTGTGCGTGTACTGAGTATGTTCATGCGTGTGTATGAAGGAAACGACGATATAATCTCGGTGCTGAAATACATAATAGAAAACAAATTAACTGAAGTTTACCCCACTATCGAAATAGTCCTGAGAATTATTGCCACCACACCTGTGACAGTTGCGTCTGCTGAAAGGAGTTTTTCGAGGCTTAAAATTATTAAAACATATTTGAGGAATTCGATGACAAAAGATCGGCTTTCAGCCCTTGCTATTCTTTCAATCGAAAATGACGTAGCTCATTCGTTGGATTATTGTGCTTTAATTAAAGATTTTAGCCTTAGGAAAAGCTGCAAATATCAATTTTAAAATTTATCATCTCTGTATTTGTTAATTTTAGGGATGTAACGATACATGATTTTGCCGATACGATACCGATACCGATATTTGTAGTAATGTATCGGCGATACCGATACCGATACCGATATCGATGGCTTGGTAGAAAAATAAATAGTGAATTATGCATAAAAAGTTACCAACATTTAACAGAGACAACTGTTAATCGTATTCTTTAAAATAAATATGCCAAATCAAAAAACAACAAAACCATTTATTTACGTACATATTATTATTTTACGAAGTCAGTTAAACTTTAAGTAATACACATACAATCAGTACCTAATAAAAGTTTACTATTGGTAGAGTTTTTTCAGAAAACAAAGTGCGCACGCGCGGGCGGCCTCCCGCATCGTTCATTGGGCGCGGGTTTTTGAATTACATCTTATTTGATATAAAAAAAATTGGTTGTTTGTAAAGTAGGTTTACGATCGAGATGTTTACGTGATAACATAATGCAGTGGCAGCGCTCGAGATGAAACGGGAGATCGGTCCGTCGCTCTCTCGTTATACCTGCGATCGCGCTCGTGAGGTTTTGGTGTGACACAAGTTTATGAACATGTCACCCGACTAAAACGATTTTAAAAACGTTATCACGTTAAAAATTAAAAAAATTCAAAATTATTTATTTCTTTCCTGTACATAAACAAATTTGTGATTGGAACACTCCTAGTAAGCAAATAAAATGCTTGTGTCAGGAGGTTCCGCTCTTCCTTAACACTATTACAGAAACAGAAATAAAACAATATAAATGAATACAATGCAAAAACATAAAATAAAAGAAAGAATTTAATAAAAAAATATCGGTATCGGTTTATTTATTATCGGCGATACCGATATATCGGCTTGCCGATATATCGGCCGATATATCGGTATCGGTATCGGTATCGTTACATCCCTAGTTAATTTGGTAAATCTTTCTATGTATAAATATATAAATATTTTAAAACTCAAATTTTATTCATTTGTATAACTTTATCATTTCTCCTCAAACATGACAAATACCTAAACCAAACAACCAGACCTACTTTCGCATCACATACATTTCACAAAGAGCAAAGGGCCTCGCAAAGGGCCTGCCGCCCGGAGCCTCGCAATGGGTAAGGCCGCCGCTGAAGAGAGATATAATTGTAGTTATTATCATCACTTCTATTAAATGCTTCATAATATTATGATCTAATCAAAGTGTCCTTTCGTTACATACAATGAAATTGCTGATCAATGAAAATGGCACAAATCCAAACACAATAGATTAATGTTTACTAACAGTGAGCAAACGAATGAAAATAAACGTATGTTTAAGACGTAACATTACATTTAAGTGACGGTAAAAACATTCTTATTGCTTTACGAGCTGTGAAATCAATATTTAAAATAAGAGCCGTTAAACATTACCTACTGGAATTTGCAATACTTTTATAGGTTATGTTAAGAAATATTAAATCGTTGGAAGGGTCCTAGTAAAGAGTCTCGACATAAACCGGTTTAAGAACACTAATCTAGTGAAAGTGAATCTAATAATTATTATTATCGATGTGATCATATGACAGGTTATATTAAAGATTTACCCTTGAAAATATAATATTGAAATGGTTCATTTGCATTCTCGTGCCGAGAAATATTTTAGTGCGTTATAAACAAGAGCAATATTGATCATACATTAAACACTTCGCTCATATCACAAATACCCTGCCAAAATAAACAGACGCCAAAAGCTATTTACTAGGTGTGACTTTAGAAGGTATTCCTAATTATATAATTGACGTCACGAATCATAAGGCCGTCTAGTGAAGCATCAGGTAGCCGGTAGCCGGTAGCTGATAGCCCGCGTGTTAACATGCACACGCCAAACTGACGAAGTGTGCTCGAGTTGCGACATCACTTTCACTCGTTAACCGATGCCAATTTATTCAATCTAGGCCCCATTACCCACTGTTTTGGATTGACGACATCCACAGATTGCTTAGAATTGCTAGCAATATGTGGCGATGATTTGTGATTTCCTGAATCCACAATTCCACAACAATCAAGCACAGGCTATGTAGGCGTCCTTCCTCATTGGGATAAGTACAAGATGATTGTATTTTATTCGCTAAACGAGACAAATTATTAGTATTCTCTCAGGTCATTAGGTACTGAAAGTGCATGCAATCTTTTTATAAAGCAAAAAGTCCTTTGTTTTTGTTTAAAGTGTTTTTATATGTTGACCTCGCATTAAAATGTCATGGAAACCCTGATTACAAGAAAATCTGCGCAAAGGTGATAACTTAAAGTGACACCTATGCTTTACAATAAATTATTATACGATCAGGTAAAATATGGAAGATATAAGGTCCAATTTCAGGGACAGTACGTACCTGCATTGTGCAGATAGGGTTAACTATAGAATTAAAAAAATCCATCTTTATATATTATGGTTTTATCAGTTTTTCTTTGCCACATAATTCGCGATTATAACGTAATTTGTTATGTGAGACTGATATTAGTTGCTTGGTGACTCTACATAATTTCTTTCTACAATAGAAATATCGATCGTATTATTTAATATATTGTATTTATTATACGATATGTTTAACCCTAAAAAATATACAGGGGTATAAATCATTGCATTCATTTAAAAAATTTAATACATTCTAACATAACAGTGTTGTTAATTAGTTGCAACAATTAAATGAATGCTTGCCGGAATCAAATGCGTCCTTTACTTAAAAGGAAGTTACTTCAAAAGTGTTAATTAATCGGTACAGTAACTACGGAACTTTATTTAACCTTGATTTCCGTATGATTTTGAAACTTATTAACTAATTAGGTAATTACTATCACAAAGATTAAGCATTTTGTAAATAGTTCAACATATAACGTGCAAAAAATTATGATATAGAGCTGGTTTATGCATTGTGGATAAAACCTTAGATCATTAAGTAATGATCTAAGGGATAAAACACACAATTCATAAAATTTAATGGTCATACAAAATAAATATGAAATCATGATGTATTAGCAGCCAATTGGCCGGTAGTCAAACAATAGTCGAGTAAGCGCGCAATTCCCTGGTTCAATGACAATGGCAAACAATGCTTGACGGATTCAAATGTGATTGTAGATCGTTATTATATCAATGGAGAAATCAGTGATGTGGGCGAAGCGACAGCGGCGAAACTCCAGCAAAACGCATTTGGATGCGATTTAATATTTTTCGTACGTTCTTTGAATATATCGAAAGAGATCGAACGTAAACATTTCCTTGCGAATAATTATTTTCCATTTTTACACTACATATCTTTATCCAATAATCTATTATTTACCGCTAGAAATAGATTAAAGCCGCATGCATAAACGGTAAATTTTTATCCATATACGTATTGTATTGCTAATAAGAAAATGTAGAGCATAACATGTTTCTATTTTTATACCCGCTTATTGCAACAAGTTTTTCATGAAAAGTAAAATTTGCAATAGATAATGAATCATAATATTGTAGCACAATAAAACATCAGGAAACCTTTTGTAAACGAACCAGGTGTGGTATCTACTCTAGAAATATAATTTTGCCGTTAGTAGCAAAAGGTTTTTACCTGTCTTTGTGTTTTGTCCGGCAGAATAACAGACAACTCGAAGGATCTGTTCTTTTTGTCCCTACTGCCGGAGCGCATAAGCTTCGTCGATGTGCGCGTGATGCTTTGTGCCTTCTCCGGCAACTTTAGCGCAACTATAGACATGCTGCGCGAAAGCCGCCGGCCCAGCTTGCGGGTCCTCAACGACATAGACCCGCTTAGCCCACGTTTACGGGCTTCTGGAGCCGGCGTGTTATCCTCCACCCCCACCCCTTCCTCACTAGCACCAGCCATCGCACTTTACACACTATCTCGATGTCAACAATCACATCTCCCGCAAAGTCACAAAACTTGAACACTTTTTAGCATGAGAAAGTTCAACTCTGACTCATCCTACAGATCCGTCTTTCGTTGCACTTTTCAATTGTTAATCCGCATCGTTACTACGAGAGGGCACGAATTCGACGGGTCCGGCTGATCATATGGTCACAGAGCCGGTTTGAAGCTGCGCCGACTGTCCACTTTGAGCGGTTTGTTCGACGGAAATTTAAAAACAAATTAACGATTCGAAATAAATTTAAATGTAAAGTTACGTTGATCGGTTTCGTATATATCGGTAAAGTAGGGCGCGTTATCACTGTGGTGAGGACAGAGCGCGACGTGCGCGCGGTTGTTCGCAATCTCAATGACTAGAGGCGGCTGCGGCGCGAGCCGCGAACTGCGAACGCCCCCGCCGCGGCCGCGCCATAACAAAACAGCTAGACTTCCAATTACTTATCGAATCTCGCTGTATCAAAGCTATGACACTTTACTAATGTTCGTTTGTCTTTCACAATGAGCAGCAACGCTCCCACGAGATTTTTGATATTGATTCAGGACGCTCTCAATCCACTTAACGGAACCGTAACAGTATTTGTCCATCTAACTAGCAATTCTATGGTAACTATCCTCACCTGATACATCACAGATTTAGTGCCAAGTTTATATTCATAAAAATCACACATCACATACATCATTTATGCATTAGGGGTTTGCTCTATCCATGATAGAGTATGGATAGAGCAGAAATTATTGTATTGATATAAACTAAAAAATATTTATTTTTCTTTATATGGTAATCAGAATAAGGCTAGAAGCCTGCAGTATTCACATTTCTATCAAGGTCATCTATAAATGAATATATCTGAAATAAATACATAATTATTAACATATGAAAAATATTAAATGGGAGCAGCAAATCAATGAATATTTATTATAAATATTATTTTAATATTTCAGATAATATAAAGTAACAGACTCAATTAAGATTTTATCTTAAAAAAACTAACAAGTTACAGAGATACACAAAGTCTCGTATAATATTATATTAATTCAAATTTTAACTGCGAATTTTAATAAAACTCTACAACGTAAATAACTTTATTACTTTTTATAACTTAATCTAGATTCTACTTTGTGGTTTTACATAACACATACGTACAACTTAGTATAGTTCTTTACAATATATGGATCAGTTTCAAGGCAATCATGTTCATATACAGTAATCTATGTAATGGTATTCAGGACTAGATAAGTGGACAACAATAAGGAACATAATACATAATCTCTGGTTACGTTGAAGTAATTTACATAAGTACCAACTACATTCAAATTATTGTAATTTGCTTATATTACAAGAGGCTTATCAGTACATGCCATAGTACATGCATACTTGTTTTAATTCATCAATATTAATTGTGATATTAATGTTTGTTTAATTTCTCAATAAAATTTAAATATTTTAAACTTTTAATAAGATTTTATGACGTTCCATTTGTTGTATTTAAAATTGTTAAATGTAGATACCTATGTAATATAAAATAAAAAATAGTACCTAGGTAACTAAATTATGAAAAACCTCACAATATCAATACACACTTAATACACATATATTATAGAGGCGTTGTCAATTTGAATAAAACCTATTTCATATTATAGCGAGGATCAGAGTTTGTCATAAATTTGAACATTTCAAACATAACCAAAAATATTTATACAATGATTGCAAGAAGAATATTTTATCAAGATTTTATCAATATTTGTTTAGTTTAGACCTTATCCATTACTGAGGCGATTGAAATGCAGTAAGTATCTTTCACAAAATAGTTCAAGAACTTAACGAGGTTATTTGCATAAGTTTGCAACCTACAAGATACTTTTACCTTGTATTGCCTTCAGAGCGAAAAATCTATATTTTTTTTAACGAATGCAATAATGCACACTTAGTAAACTTGCAGTGATAATTACGATAAATCGAAACGTTTACCAACTTCAGGTAATGTTGATTAATTCTTCGAAAGTAAATATTTACACTGGCCAAAATAAAATAGTAATTTGCTCTCTACTTTCTTTTGTGGCTAAGTATATAACTATCAATCATTTAACTCGTTTGTTTTAAAAACAAGTACAAATCGTATGCGGTTTTGCGACACCACACTCTAACGACCTTCGACTTTGAACATTGACTTGGATTCTAGCAACTTTCAAACAATGCTATATTGGTTACCAGAATTGAAAATAACAGTATGAGTTTGCCAAATTTATTTATTTGGTATGTTTCACTTTAGTGACATTGAAATAAAGTTCATATTTGGTATCTTGTTCTTGAGAATACTATATATTACCATCTCAAAATAATCAAGAGGCACATAAGATAGCCGTCTCTACATATTTAAAATGCAACTTATTTTCCACAGAACAATTAATAAATATTAATTATGATTGATGATAATGATGATTAGAAACGAAGATGAAAGTAAACGTTATTTCTAAAGCGCTTTATAGACATATTTCTTCTATTTTGCAGAAAAAAATTTCGCCTTTCAAAATGTTTTTCGTGTAAATTGTAGTTTTATTGCAACTGCAATCAGAATTATGAATAAGTCGATGTCCTATTGAATGGATACTTACATACTGGATTCTTGCTGATGTATCTCATTTGTTTTTTTGCTTCAGATCCGTACAAATGGCTTGGAAGAAAGATGGTGATTGGAAAGAGCGATATTCAAAGTTATATTCTTCGAGAGGTTTAACTTTGTATGTATATTTAAAACAACAATGTAGAATGTTTTTCCTCGTCATATAATAAAATATAACAGACAACTGTAAAACATATTAAAACATTTACGATGACCGTTACAACTTACATCATCAACTTATATTTACTTTTATACTTGTAAAATAATTTATCAACTGTTTTTAACTTTGAATTTATTTCCGGCATAGTTTAAGAAACTTAATAGCCTACGTACATTAAAACTTAACTGTACTTACGCTGAGTTTTAAACCCTTCACCAAATCAGTAAATAATTTCTAAATGCGATAATTAATACACGTAAGCTGCACATTAGGTACCTACAGGTATTGCTCTAAATATCATACACATTTAAGTAATACCTGTTCGGGCGTTCCGCTTATGCCATTTATTCAGTCCAACTAATGTAATGCCTCTCGCCAAGGCTGATTGGACCGTAAGTTGCATCGACTATCAAATGTTACCTCCAGGCTGAGTCACTCGAGTGAATCATGGATGTCAGAAGTCGACGAGATGTTTTTCTCAATAAGCACTGAAACCCCAATAAATATGAACGTTTTTCTCAGTAAAATTTAAAGCTATTTTAAGTTTTTACGGTTTAAACTTATTATTGAGCAGCATTAGAGCAGTTTTGTGTGGGATGTTTGCTATAGAGGTTTCATTAAATCAATGTTTTTAAAACTTATAAGATATGGAAATACTGAAGTGATTAGTATTTACCTCCATTGTAAGATAGCAAATCGGAAACTGGTTAAAAATACCTTCTTGTTTTATCCCAAGCTTCAAAAGTATACAAAATTCTTCATACGTTTGTTTGCATTTCTGAAGTATGTTCAAATGCAAGGTTTTACAATAGTTTATCTTTTAGGGCAAAAGAAGATCCGCCGCGCCGTATTTCATTCATGAGCAATGAGTCCTCTCCCTACGCCTCCTTGCTCGTTAAACTACGAGCCAGTCGTGAGGAATCCACGATCTCTGCGATATCAACTCCACCGTACTTTAGGTCCCTCATGTCACAGCATAGTGAAAGCACGTATCGAAGCTGTCAGCAGTAAGTAAATAGCATTATTGCATAACATAAGCACGACGCTTATATTAACCATAACGGAAGCTAGATAAATACGTTGCATAAATAGAAAATAACGTATCATCTTCAAGACATCTGCTGTATGCGGAACTAAATCCATACTAATATGTATTATAAATGCGAAAGTAACTCTGTCTGTCTGTTACTTAATCACGCCTTAACTACTGAACCAATTTTCATGAAATTTGCTATAGAGATATTTTGATACCCGAGAAGAGACATACGCTATTTTTTACCCCGGGAAATAGGATAGGTTTTGTCCCGGAAATCCCACGGGAACGGGAACTATGCGGGTTTTTCTTTGACTGCGCGGGCGAAGCTGCGGGTAGAAAGCTAGTATGTTTATAACTATGTATATACTTGTTGTATGTATTAGGAAAACAAGTCAAAACTAAGTAGAGTGTGAATAGATTAGCAGCTAGATAATAATTAAAACTTTAATAAAAAATGCTATATAAAAGAATATTATAAATAATTTGGTGCAATAAAGGACTCGTCAGAGCAATTCATTTTAATTTTTACTATCAGCTAGTTAGTCGCTATATTTTCTATAAAAATATATGAATAAATCTCTAAGAAAAAAATAATGTGAACTGATACTTAGTCAATAAAATGCTCTACCAATGATTTATTGCACATAAATCATAACAATTATTTAATTATTCCAAGAATATATCAAAATATTTGTTCTTCAGTCAGTTATTAGAAGTAGCGAGTGAAATAACAAAGTGGAAGTGATTTTGTCTCGGAAAATATTTGATTTGCAGCTTTTCAAATCAATCGTTATCATATCACGGTCTATGAGCCGTCTGGGGTGTGCTCTATATAAATACATAGAAGCACGAGTCTTAATGTCTATTTGAATATCAAATAACTCTATTATTCTGCACTTGAACTATGATTCATTAGAGCTGATCTTTATCTAGAAATTTACACGAGTAGGAGAGAGTTTTTATAAATAGGCTGTAGGAACATTATTATTTTAATAATAAGTACATATTATGTAAAACATCAAAGTTTCGAGTCCTTCGAAATGCGAGGTAGCTATGTATTGTAACTAAATTAAGCATATTGTAAGGCTGTTCTATAATTAAGTAATTACTACCATAAAGTCCATAAACTGATATATTTAAAGATATGCAGTTTACAAAAATTTATATACCTAAAAAGGTTAAAGATTTCAATATTATCTGTGTTGACAGATATCCCGATTTAGGGCGAATGGATACTCTTCTCTTGGACATGGTTCGATCACGCAGCCAGGAAATTCGAGATGAAATACAAGACATCACGCCTGCTTTACCCAGTGAAAACGTGGACGAGTAATGTTATCAGTTTCTTGAATTACCAGATTTTTCCTAGCAATTCATTTATTATATCACAAAAGAATTGTGAAACATATTCTGCTATAATTTATAGTTTATATTACTAAAGGCGAAATTTAAATAAGCACAAAGTTGGATAATAAAATGGCGAAGTGTACGTTATTATTTTAATGGTCTCATAATAAATGGTCTCTTTAAACATAATAGTCGAAAAATATGGGTGGTACGTGGCTACAGGTAATTACATCAAATTTTAAATTCAAACCATGTTGCAATATCATCAAATATAGATACGTAAATGTGTAATAGCATCAACATAGAGCATACTGGAAAGATTTCATTGCCATTTTTTACGATACGTACATTACAAACAAAAAGGTCCCTAGAGGAAGTAAAACGAATCCATGATAGAATAATGAACAACTCCTATTTATAACGAGACAATACCTAGTATAAGAGCCAAGGTTGTTTAAAAAGGTTTTTATTGAATTTTCTCGCAGCTTTCACTCTCTAAAAAATTATGTCTATTAACTCATATTCCCACAGCCGAGTAACACAAAGGCTATTAAGTAACAGTGTATTGATTACAACATTTCGTAAATGCAATTGTGATTAATTGAATATTAAAATGAGAATTACCTTGCCGTGTAAAAAATTCGTGGCAAACGGCAATTAGTCATTTAATAAAAAATATATAGTCATTTACAAAAGCTGATAGGACTATTAAAAGGTCACCAATCCTTAATTCTATGCAAAAATATTTTGTTTAATGGTTTCAGGTCAATTCCTACTCTTTTCGAAGAAGTTAATACGTTTATTTAGATATGTAGAGATTGTCTAATCCATGTCTAATCTAAAAATGAACGCCCCTCCACTAAACTTAATTGTTTCAATGTGTGAGGACAAATAATAATTGAACCACTTTATATGTGTGCGCGCGGCGATTCTACTGCAAACTTTGACTCTCTCGCGCACTGATTTGTCAACTAATCGGGCGATCAGTTCAGGTGCCTAGCATTGTATGGCGGGGAGAGCGCGCTATGTACGGAATGACACGTCCGTTCTGTCGTGCATCGCGTCATTTATGCACTAGTTGGCCAACTGGTCCTGTCGTTCGGGCATGGACTGGAGTGGAGGACTGAACGACCAATGAGGCAGACCAATTTGTGTGTATTGCGTCTATACACGTACTTTGAATGTGAGCGTAAACACAGTGGAGGGGCGTTCATTTTTAGATTAGACAATCTCTACTTAGATAGGATATTCGCAGTTCAGACTTGTAAATTACGTCTTAGGTTTCAGGTTGTGAAACTCAAACACAAAATATGTAATTAATAATTAACGTATTATGTATAGGTATAGTTTTTACTATAAAAAATAAAGCGCTAGTCGCAATTATAAATTCATTAGGTATATTTTTATTTTTTATCGAATCGCCTATGCACTTTTCATTAGGTTTTGTACCTTGCTCCATTTGCAAAGGCAACCACAGATTTATTGTTAACTGAATTTACTATACAATGGGGAATAATAAGGGTGAATAATATATACAATTTGAATGCATAATATTATACAATATGTATTTTTTTATAATATTTCAGGAACCCATCAAACGATCCATACTGCATGCACGGATTCAACATGCGTATGACGGAACGCAGCGTTTCCCGCTCACGTTTCTCGCGCATATCCACACGTCGCGATATGGACATACCTTCGATATTGGCATTTACAGCTTCTGTTACGTCACCGGTAAAATTTTAATTCACATTTTTAATTGGTAATGTAAAATGTTCATCAGAGCAAAAAAAAATATTTGTCAATCCTAAAAATTTATATATGAGCACCTACATAATGTAATACTTAATTAATGATTTTCAGCTACAAAAAAAATCATTGTTAATCCTAAAAAAAATACGAGAACCTACTTAATGTATTAAAATCGTTATAATCCTCACAATAATTCTTTTGATTTTTTGGATGAATTGAATCTAACCTTATATTGCACGCCTCATAAGCGAAGCGTTGAGGTGGGTACTACTGTCACTTCGCGCAAAATTTTATATTTCTTACTCTTTTATAGTTCCAATTTCTATTCATTATAGCCTCAAGTAGAAATACCTGCGTTTCAAAAACCGACTTCTCCAGAAAGGGAGGATATACCACGCTGGTCTATTCGTCGTTCAATGTGTCCCGTGTGCTCACAAAAATGGAGAGATCGTAGTGCAATCAAAAAAATTAAATATTCAGGTAAAATAAAAATTATTTTTAACCAATTTAAAGTTTTTATTCATCTGAGATTGTGATAAATTAAGTAAGATGTCGTCTTTACTTTAAATTTAACAGCAGCAGGCCTGAGGCCCGAGTAATATAGTAATTCTAATCATGGAGTGATAATGACGATTCAAAAAATAAATAACTAAGTAATATTATAATTTACTTTCAGGACTCAAAAGAAATATATCAACCGATCTACCATCAGTGATTGCGCCTGCGAAAATAAGAACGGCAAATGCAGTAGGCTAGTAAGTATAAATTATTGTAATTCTGCGTTAAAATAATTGTCATTTACTTAATCGTATACTTGTGTAGTGCTGGTAGTTTTGTATGTAGATGGGTAATAGCTTATTTGCAATTATTTTAATATCATAAGTCGTAATTTAAATTCAATTTTCCCAGTACCCCAAGACCAATTCCAGCGACTGTGGACAAAGATGTCGGTTTAGTACATGGCGGTTTCCGTAACAGCAGTAACGCGTGGCAATTGACTAGAGCACGAAAATTTAGAGCACCTAAACCACGGCTCCCGTCGCCTGAAGCATCCGCGCCTCATAGTTCAACCGCACCAACAGCGAAGAAAGACCTCGACATGCGTGTTAACCGTTTCCTCACTGATGAATTCATTACACCACAAAGTATTTGTAAATCGTAGTTTTGAAAATTTTGTACCTACTTATCTATAATAACACAAAACACTAACATATAATTTCTATATATTATTTAATTTACATTTTCATATTATTATTGTAATAAAATTTATGCTCTAAAGTAAAAGTTAAGTTTTATTTCATCCAAGTAGAACATTAGTTTGTCCTAAGGTTTATCCGAAGTATGATGCGCTTAATGCAAGACGTGATAAGTTACGGATCAAAACAATCTTTTGATGCTGAAAAATGGAAATTATAAACTAGACAGTTTCTTGTCGGTCTTCTCAGTTGAATCTGCATTCTGAACCGGTTGTTAGTGGTAAAATATGTTGTGACCAAAGTTTTGACCACTGTGACCATGTTGTGACGATTCATAAGTGCTTTTCCACATGCATTTGTTTGAGTTTGAGAGTTTGTATCGTATTTATATGTAATGGGATATCCAAGGGATATCAAAGCTACATAAGTGATAAATAGATAATCTTTTTTTTTTTTTGAAGGTATGTGATGTTCAGGAAAATTTAAATATCATCTATTTTACCACTATTATACCAGTTATTACTTTTACTGAAATCATAATATTACAATACTTTAAAATAATTTAAATTATACATATTTTCATTATAGAATTATTACTCTGTTCTGCCCAAAGTGACCCAGCGCTGTCGTTTGTTTTGGATCGCTATCACTGTCAAGTGTCACTGTCAAAATTGATAACACAATTTCATAAATATACCTATAATTTTCAGCGGTTTTCTTTTTGTCTTAAAATGTTTTCATAGATTTCTAACAATCACCTTACTACTATCAAATTATCCTTATATAATATTGAAAGAATTTCATAAAACTACAAGTAGCAATATTTAAACAAGACAAAGTACAATGAAGGTATTGACAATTTTATCACTCTCAAAAACTGCATTGAACATTCTCAAACCAAAGAAGGTATGTACAATAATTCGAGAAAACCAGCATCGCAACCTTATGTCGAAGCAGCTTATTTACCAAGAATTTGGCGATCCTCTACAAGTGGTTAAATACAGAGAATGTGAAGTTCCACCTCTGGGAAGTCAGGAAGTGTTAGTTAGAATGCTAGCTGCCCCAGTCAACCCTGCAGACATAAATACGATACAAGGTACTATACCATACATCCTTTCGGTATTTATTTAATGTCAGATTTTGGCATAAAATAACTTTGTTGAAAAAAAACATTGCATGTGTAATTAAGTATGTACTAATTTTGTGTTGTGATTTCATTGATTAAGAAGAAGTAAATAAGGTATTATATTTTTGTTCTTTTTGTCATTTTTTACCATGTGCCATTGAATTTATAATAAACTCTAATTAAATAGATTTTTATTTTTAAGGAAAGTATCCAGTCAAAGTTGAGCTCCCTTCAATTCCTGGAAATGAAGGAGTAGGTTGTGTAGTTGAAGTTGGATCGGATGTGAAAGAAATTAAGAAAGGAAACAAAGTTATAGTCACAGTTCCTCTGCAGGGTACATGGAGAAACTTGGGAACATTTCAGAAATCATCATTACTAGTTGTTCCAGACACATTAGGAAATGTAGAAGCAGCATCACTCACTGTTAATCCTTGCACAGCATTAAGAATGCTTTGCGATTTTGTTTGCCTAAAGGAAGGTGATGTTGTCATACAAAATGGAGCAAATAGTGCCTGTGGTCAGAATGTCATACAAATATGTAAAGCGTGGAGTATCAAGACGGTAAATGTTGTCAGAAATAGGCCAGATATTGCAGAATTAAAGAAGTATCTTCAAGATCTAGGAGCCACATATGTTTTCACAGAAGAGGAAATGCGCAAAATAACTATATTTAAAGGTGAAGTTAAGAAACCACAGCTTGCTTTGAATTGTGTTGGTGGCAAAAGTGCCACAGAATTATTTAGATATATGGATCATGGTGGCATCATGGTCACCTATGGAGGTATGTCAAGGGAACCTGTAATTGTTCCCACATCAGCATTTATTTTCAAAAATAATAGCTGCAGAGGTTTTTGGATGACTGCATGGAATAAAAATGCTCCAGAGGCAGACAAAGAAAAAATGCTACAAGAAATTATCAAATTGATGTTATCAAAACAACTAAAGGCACCAATACATAAAATGGTTAAGTTTGATAATTATCAAGAAGCTTTGAAGAATGCACTCACACCTCAGGGATTTGCTGGGTGCAAATATCTTTTTGAATTTGGTGATTAATAAGAGGGTGTCTTTACTACTTTGTAATGTAAATGTAATTTACATTCCTTGAATGGTTTGCTTATACCAACTAGAAGTGCAATTGGAAACTAACCATCTTTAGTGCACTTTGTGCAACTTTCTGAGAAAATGAACTTTAAGTTATTATTTAAATTATGTTAAAATGACTATCAATAATTAGAGTTGTAAATAAAAATTGTATCATAATTTATTTTTTGTTTCAATGACCTTCCAATGTCTAATTATGTATTTTCAAATACTTATGTAACTTATGTCATTGTAGAGAAACGATAATTATAAGAAGAATAACATTTTATTATAATAATAACACTTAACAGTGTTCCATTATAATGAATAGGCCATATCTGCATTATTATTAAAAAAATATATTGTGTTTGCAGGAAGAAATTTTTGCTTGCCTAAGTTGCCAATCGTACCAGGAGATGAAGGTGTGGGTGAAGTTGTGGAAGTAGGGAGCCATGTGTGCACAGTAGAACCTGATGAAAGAGTTGTCATCACTTCTAAAATGATGGGTACTTGGCGATATTACGGTATTTACCATGAAAGAGACATTCATGTAATTTCACCTAATCTACCCCTACCTGAAGCCTCTATGCTTACCACCTCACCTTGTATGGCATATCGAATGTTAAGAGATTTTAGAAAACTTAAACCAGGTGAAACTATTATACAAAATGCTGCCAACAGCGCATGTGGACAATCTGTTATACAACTTTGTAGAGCTTGGGGGATTAATTCAATAAACATAGTTGCCAACCACTGTGGTTTTGAAAGTGTTAAAAGGAATTTGTTAAATTTAGGCGCAACTGTAGTGTACACCCTTGAAGAAGCTGAAGAATTGTCCAGTTTTACCACATCTTTAACTAGACCTGTACTAGCCCTAAATTGCCTTGGAGGCAGGTATGAAGATGTGTTGCTTAAACTTTTAGAATCCAATGGCACTATTGTTTACTATGGATTTGCATTTGATTTGCCACTTGCAAAATGTTGTCTGAGGCCTGATGTACACTACAATAAATTTCACTTGTGTGATTGGGATACTCATGCTACACCTGTTCAAAAAGATATCATGATGAACAATATCATACAAATGATGGTCATTGGCGATTTTAAGGCTCCCATTCATGAATCGATAGAACTAAAAAATTATGTTCATGCTTTTAGAAACACGGTTCCCTGTGAAGCATTTTCTGTACTTAATTACATATTTGATTTTACGATGCCCTAAGGCAAAACGTAAAACGAAACTATATTTCTCAACGAATAAAAAAAAATATTTTGGAGTGACACTTGACGTTGACAGTTGACATTCTAAATCATAATTTGCGAACGTTTTGCGAAAAAGAAAACAAATTGGATATTTTTTTTTCCATGTGTAAATCTTATTTTTGAAGACATGTGAGGTGTAACTTATTTAAAAAAGGATATGAAACATTACACAAATCTGCAAAATTTGGTCTGTGTTCATTTAAAAATATGTACCGGGTTAAAATGGCATAGGAATATTTTGTAGAGTATTGATTTATAGACTTTATATTATAAAAAATGGATGCAAATGGATATGAAACTTTTGAATATCTTCAACCAAACAATGTAGAAAACACTGACCAACTATTTATTCTTCAGAATGATGGGACATTTCTTGCAGGTAAGTGAAAATCTGCATCTTATTTTATATAATTCAAGATTTAATATTAAATACAAAATGTAACTTATTTGTTGAAAAGAATTAAATTTAGCTCATGTTATCAATTGAAACAACTTACTATATTAGGAAAATTTATTACTATTAAGTAATTATAATAATATTAATTTTTATTTATATTAGTGAATAGACCTGTCGAGTATGTAACACAAGTACAAAATGTAGAAAATGTGTTAGAAGAAGTGCAACCTGTATATGATGTTGCACCTCAGCAATTTTATGTTGATGTAAACAATTCAAATGAGTTAATTTCAGTACCAGGTAAGAGATTTTTATTTTTAAGTTATTATTTTTTATAATATTATTGGACTTTCCTATTATAATTATATTGAAATGGAAAATATAAAACCTATGCAGTTTACAGAGTATTTTCTATTAATATTATACCTATACCTACATTTGAAAAAAATGTTGTGTGGTTTTATGAAACCACGGTAAAAGTGAAACTGTTCGAACGGTTCCGAACACTGCTTTGTGTAGCGCATGTCGCGTGACGGTCGGCCGCCGAGTAGGTATACCTACTCGGCAGCCGCGATACACCCGACATGCGCTACACAGACCAAAAAGTTTGAGACGATGTAATAAAAGTTTCACTTTAATACAATTATTAATTATAAATAATATATTTCCAGATGAATTTATCTTACCTACAGAAACAAATAGCATGTACAGTAATAATTATTTGCTTCAACAACCTTCTAATTCTTCTGAAGTTCAGGTGAATATTAAATTTTATATTTCTTTTTTTTCAAACCTACAATAGTTTATGAGGTTCAAATGATGATGAAAAAGTTGACTGGCTCATCTAAGAAGAAATAAAATAAATAAATAAAATCTTTAAAAAAGATTAAAATATATACAAATAAAAGTACATAATATTATGTTTGTGATAATGTCAATTACAGATGCAACAAACTGTTGGCCAAATAGCAGAGAGTGTTGTTGAACAGATGATTTTGCCTGATATGAATGTTCCTATGGGTGTAAATATTAATGAAAATTTAGAGACCAATGCTATACAAAATAATGGATGTACAGAGGTATATATTGTTTATTTGCAATTTATTTAAATATTAACTGCAATTTGTAATATAAATGTAAAAGGAGCTGATTACAATACATATTATGTAGTTCATTCAGTTTGAGTTGTCACTTACAACTTTATACTTGTAAAAATATGAACCAGTTGATTGAAAGAAAAAGTTTTTGATAATTTTTATGATTTTATCTTCTAGATCACAATAACCGATGAACAATATAAACTATTAGAACAAAAAGGATGGATCCTATTAGATACTAATGATAAAGTTTATTTAATAGATACATTGGGTCTGCATGACATAACTAATGATACTCGTAAGTATTTTATAACTTTATTGACCAATTTTTAATATTATTAATGACTGGCTGCGCCCTTTGGTTTCACTCGTGTAGCTCTGCTCCTGTTTATATAATATAGCCTATATCCTTCCTCTATAAATGGGCTATTGAACACCGAAAGAATTTTTCAAATCAGACCAATAGTTCCTGAGATTAGCGCGATCAAATAAACTAACTCTTCAGCTTTATAATATTAGTATAGATTTGTTATGTTAATTGTTATTAGTGATTTATTGAATTATATGTTTTATACAGTCACTTTTATTCTTATTCAATAATACTCTTTTGTTTGGTTTCAGAGTTAATTCAAAAATTGAGAGCACAAATGATCAGTGGAGATCCCAGCTACAGTGAACCATTTGCAAGGTATTATGTATTAATGTTTAAAAATATCAATAAAATTGTAAATAGTATCCTTCTTAAATAATTTAAAAATAAATAACAAATCCTTTCTATTTATTTTTTATTTGCAGTAATCAATTACCAGCTAAAATGGTATTAAATGAAGGTATCCCAAATAATGTAAATACTGAGCAAGCAACTATCCCATATGTGACAGAGAACAGTGAACAAATTGAATTGCAAGCAATGGATATTCAGTCCTATCAAACAATTGATGGTATGTATAATATATATAATAGTACATATATATTATTAAAATACAGATTGATTGTATCATTAATCTTATATATAAAAATGAATCGCAAAATGTGTTGGTAAGCGCATAACTCGAGAACGGCTGAACCGATTTCGATAATTCTTTTTTTATTATATTCCTTGAAGTACGAGGATGGTTCTTATGGAGAGAAAACGTAAACATGTACCACGGGCGAAGCCGGGGCGGACCGCTAGTTAGTAAATAAAATATTATGTAAATTATTTGTAAAATTTAAATGTTTCATAGTAAACTATGGAAATGGAGAACTTAATTTAGATCTAAGAATAGGAAATGTGTACATATAAAACATGACCTAGGTTCTATTTTTTAAATGAAAATTAAAAAATCATTGCAAATGTTGCCTTAAAAAAATATATTTAGGTATTTTAAAGTATGTGTTGCTAACAACTATGTACTTGAAAATAAAGATAAGTATTTTTTGCTACTAATACCTTATTTGAGTATGTTTAAAAATAGCATTGTCAATATTTTTTTGTAGAACCAGAGGCCCTACCAATTTGTGATAAAAAAGTTCCCGATTTGATGCCCCTAGAAACAGAATTTCTTGAGAACACTATAAATGAACTGGCAGAGAAATATGAGAAAAGTGATCCAAGGATCAATAGTAACACAATAAAAATTAAAACCAAATTTTCGTTAGAAGGTAACCTTATTCTAATAAGAAATTTTTTTGTTTGATGCTAAATAATGTGATTTTGGACGGTTTTTAGTAACTAAGATTTAACACTTTTTCAGAAATTCCTGAAGAAATTATTATAGGTAAAACAGTAAATGGTAAAAGGTTGGTCGCGAGAATTGCTAAGCCAGAAGAACCTGTACCACCAATAGAAACAACTACTCCAGAAGACATATCAAAGAAATGCAAACCTAAAACTTGTATGTATCCCTAATATCATTATTTCAATACGACTATCTTTAAATATGTATAAACATTGTTACCTTTTTTTTTAATTTGCCATAAATTATCGAATTGTTGCACGTTTTATATTTTATAACGTTTTTTTTTTTTAGAAAAAAAAAATACCGAAACATCTTTTGTTTCATAACATCAACTTATTAGCTGTTTGTAATAATAGGTAAATTTTATGTTTTTTAGACCCAACGATAAGTGCATTCCACCAAAAAATAGAAAAGATAATTCAGCAAGCAGTTAGAGGTAACATTAAACCGTTGAGCGAAGAAGAAGTATTTGCAAATGTGGACAAAGTTATACAACAATTGTTACGAGTGCCGGCGTTCAAACCCGCCGTTATTGAAAGGAAATTAATTTTGACAAAGGTATATAGTTATAAACTTATAAGTACTTACATAGACAATGTTATAATTTGCAAGTACATAGATAGATTGAATTTTCAATTGGAAATCACTATTTTGCTTTATTATATGTGGTATTTTGTTATATTATGTGACACAAGTGGTTGAGATAAGAAATTAATTTACACATTTTGGAAGTGTATAATATGTATTTATTTGCAGTGCCGGCGTTAGGGGGGGGGGGCGAGAGGGGGCGATGGCCCAGGGCGACAAACTCTGGGGGGCGCCAAGGTCTGAAGTGACTCTAACGATATCGTTAGAGTCGCTCTTATATTAATATATAATTTTACTTGGGATCGGCAAAAAACTAACACTTGATATTGCTTCCCTCAAGTGGGCGCCACAATATTTTCGCCCGGGGTGTCAGTAGCCCTTACGCCGGCACTGTTTATTTGTACATGCAGTTTAATATTTATTGAGTAAGGGGTAAAATTAATTTTAGTTATACCTACCTAATATATATTTTTATATTACATATATTACTTTCCAGATTATACTAACAGAAAATAAAGACCAAACGTCTACTGAAGAAAGTGATCCAATGATTATTACAGGAAAAGTAGTTCAACAAGATGAGAAAAAGTGGGGCTTCCAATACATACCAGATATGCTCGAAAAGATAAAAGAAATGAAAGGTAAATTTAACCACTAATTATAATTAAATTAAACCCTATGCTATAAAGTATAAACTATCTCTGTCCTATAATATAATGAATTAGACATACTAGAAACCAATTAACGATTGCTTGTAAATAATGCCTAATAACCAGATCATATTCAGAAGCGTGAGCACGAAAACTTTCGTCAAAGTATTTCTTAAAGAGCATTTGTAAATTTAAAAAGCGCACTTGCCGTGCGTAATGGGAACTATTATAAATTTAGAAATTAAAGACTTTTAAACGGATTTTAAACGCGATTTATTTATTATATTATTTTCCCGACGTTTCGTACATAACATCTCAGTCTCCCCGTGACCACGCTCGCTATAAAGTGTTCGAAACGGCGGGAAAATAATATAATGAATAAATCGCGTTTAAAATCCGTTAAAAAGTCTTTAATTTCTAAATGTATAATACTCGCGTAAAATCAAACACTAGAAAAAACTATTATATAAACGTAGAAATTTCTGCCAATATTAATAATCTAATTAAATTTCTTGTGTCTGTAGAGGATGACAAGGACAAAGAGACCAAAAGGCTGCACGAAGGTGGCGATGTAGACGTCACTTTTCTACAAATTCATGTGCAAGAAGTGAACAGCCCAGATGGCCTAGCACGCATGTCTATTACTTTGAATAAACGAGGTTTGTTTCTTGCTTGATTTTAATTGGATTGATTCACAATTTAGTACCATACCTAGTAATCTATCGTATGAATAATGTACATTACCTACTGCTTTCTTCAGCTACGCCCGATAAAAAATAGTCTTATGTTTTACGTCGGTAGTTTCTAATGAAATTGTTAAAATCGATACAGTAGTTATTGAGTTATCCTTATATAAAAAATACTAATGTTTTCTCTTGATTTTAGTACAGACACAGAGTCGTATGAAGAGTAATTAATATTCAATAAAATTGTTTATAAAAAACTTGGTATAATACTTTTTGTTTTCAGTCATTCTTCTAAAGTCTAAAAAGTTAACTGAATTACAAGAGAGACAAATACCATCTCCAAAACTCAAACCAGTGTTCGCGTGTACGGCGTGCGCGGCCGTGTTTAAGAGGAAAGCGCAATTAAAATGTCACTTACAGGTAAGAAATCATATTAATTTAATGATAATAATTTATTTATTAATGATAATGTATTTTTAATGTTATTGCTAATATTGTATTTGCTGTATAGTCTTATATTACTTTCTACTGTTGTCCGCTGCTTCGCCTCCGTAGTTGGAGGCAATTCCCGTGGGATCTAGATGTCTTACGGCTGTAAAAAGTAGCTTACCCTACTATCTCTAGTCACAAAAATGAAGATATTATATTGCTCCGTTACGACGCAAAAGAAAGACAAACCTACAAACACGCTTTGGAATTTACAATTATTAAGAATTTTTTGAAATTCCAACGTTTTTAATAAAGTGCCTTTCTTTTTTCTTATAGGTTCACAAAATGGACTTCGATTTTGATTCTCTTCTCAGAATTCATTCTAAAAATACCAACAACCCCTATAAAGTTGTAGAGTTGGGTCACAGAAAGGAATTTGTATGTAATGAATGTCACGTAAGTTGTTTTTAATTTTTTAAGACTAGTTTGTTCTTTATTTAGGTTGTTTTTCAGATATAGAAACATGTTGCACATTTTCTACTTCTCGACTCATAAGTAAAATATTTTTTAATTTTTATTTTAAGATATTTCAAAGATACAATATTATGTTTTTTTTTTTTAAGTTTTATAATTAAAGTGTAAAGGGTACTGGGTATGGTAATAAAATAACATCCTGCTAAATTTCACTCAATTTTTCAGCATAAAACATCAAGAGTCAGCATGATGCTCAGACATATTAGATCTCACTTCAAAATGTCTGACGAGGACACAGATGAAGAAGAATCAAATGACAGTGAACAAACAACAGACGCAAGATACAAATGCAAGATGTGTTCTTCTATATTTTTATATGCGGGTTCACTTTCAAAACATCTTTTAAGAAAGCATATCAAAGTTGGATAAAAGATTTTTCTTTTGGTATTAGCAGTAATTTTAATAATTTTATGATATAATACAAATTATACATTTGAATGAATTGACTATGAATGTACATATTGTATGGATCTCAACTTGATAATAAAATATACAATTTATTTATTGAATAAAGAATGAAAAGCACAATTTTTGCCTTGTCTGTTTAACAAATACCAATGCAGGTATCCTACTAATATTATAAATGCGAAAGTTTGTGATGATGGATGTACTTATGTGTATGTATGTTTGTTACTCTTTCATGCAAATAACAATTACAATGAAAAGCACACATATAGAGGATAACTTGGAGTTTTTATACCTGAAATGGGTACTGTATGTATGTGGTTGTGTGGGTATGTGGGTTTTTCTTTCTCGTGCAAAAAGCTAGTCTATCATAATGATCAAGGGTGGTAATAAAAAAAATTGCTTGCATAGAAAACTGTAATATAATATTTACACTTTAACATAATATTTAACATTTTAAAAGATATCAGAAAAATCTAAGCCTTCAAGTTCCTCCATTTCATCAACTTGTATGGTAGGTGAGCTATTAATATCTGAAACGAAAAGATATACTTAAATATTTAAATGATAAACAAGGCTTTATATTACAATTTTTATTTTTTCTATTTATATTGCATCAGATTAAGTAAATTACTTTAAATTAAATGGTGGTTTTCAATTACAAGTAAATATTAAATCAATTTTATGTTACATGATATAATCATAAAGAACATTATTTTCATAGCATCAAGTGGCTGTTCCATTATTTACATTTGACTTCCCTTATGCAGCTTAAAAAAAAGGAATTGAACTGGGTATATCATATTATTATATTTAAGCAATCACTAACCTGATATTTGTTTCTCACGCTTTACAATCATAAATTCCTCATTAGACATCTTAACAAAACCATTCGGCAACTCTTCATCATTTACAATTGCCGTGCTATATATGTAGTATATATTACTTATTGTAATATTCAGGTAATGGTTTTTAAAAGCACTGCCAGTTGTTAGCACAGTTGGGTTTTTGAGGACTAGAGCACAATATTCCGATGCAATATATGGTGCAAATATTGTCCATGCATCCCTGTGCAGGGTGCATTTTATGTGACCTGAAATATATATATTATATGAACTTTGATTGGGTCTATAAACTTATTATAATTCTTTAATTGCCTTTGATGACATAGAATGAATACAAATTCATATTTGATACATGTAATTATAGAAAACTTGACTTGGAAAATCCATACTAATATTATAAATGCGAAAGTAACTCTGTCTGTCTGTTACTCAATCACGCCTAAACTACTGAACCAATTTTCACAAAATTTGGTATGGAGATATTTTGATACCCGAGAAAGGACATAGGCTACCTTTTATTGCCAAATAATATGTACCACGGGCGAAGCCGGGGCGGACCTCTAGTAATTTATAAAACATTAACATGTAAAATAGAAAATTCCAAATTAAGTAGGTACCTTAATTTCAAAATAATAAACAGACTGCATCTCTTTTAAGATAATACTAATTAATTTGAAATTATGGTTAAATCTTTAAGGTAATTGAATTTAATAATCATAAATTCATGTCAATAAATATAAAATAGCTAATTAAAATTACCCGTTGCATCTCTTAATGTTATTAAAGGGTCTATAGCAGATCTATCTATGGTTTCTACAAAAGCTTGTACAATTTCAGCCTTCCTTCTCCTAAGATTGCCTGCTAATGCCTGTTGTTTTATTGATTTGATTGTGTTGATATTTTTAATACTTTTTGTATCTTCTAAAAGCCTCTTCCACAGGGGTGTTTCAAAAAGACCTTGTTGCAAATTATTTTGTGTTGAGTCTATGTCCTAAAAAATGTCATGTATAAGAATCTTAAGTTTTTTATAAAATTAATGAATACATGGAGATTTCCTCATAAATATGAAATAATACCTGTGAAAGTAATTCCATCTGACATAATGGATTGTTGTTTGTTTCCTCCAAAGTTCCTGTGAGTAATCCAGCAGGACCAGGAAACTTTCTTTTATTTGTGTGATCGAAATGTGAATTTATAATTTTTCTCTTGGTATGCTTTGGTGATATTTCATTTTCATTATTTGCTTTTCTTTTAAGCTCTATTGCTTTATCACCTATTTTATTTTGAGAATTACATTCTAATTTGTTATTAATCAAAGGCACTTTTTCTACCGTGGATAAATCAATAGTGGATGCATTTCTGCTCTGAAGCTGTGGTGTTTTAACAAGTTTGCCCGATTCGGACACCTCGGGCAAATCTAACTGGGATAATACCTGCAAAAAATCATACATTAAAAAACTTAATACTTCAAATAAATTATCCGTCGAAAGTTATTACTATGTACCTGATCATAATCATCAGATTCAAACATTTTATTTAGATAATTAGCATACTGTTATTTGTAATTTGACTAATGTTTTGTTGTATTTCTATTTTCTGATCAAATTTCCGCAAATTCAGTTTTCATGTCAGTTTCAACTGTCAACTGTCAAAACCCATTATACAGTTTTTTTTTTGCTTTTTCTTGGTAAGAAGATGAGTCGATTTGAATATTAGCATTCATGTTCACGAAATATTTTATGAGTATTTTATAATAATATATTGATATATTATGTATTGCTAAACATCAAATCAACATATTGAATTCCTTCGACACACAGATCTCTAAAATACAAAATTATTTTGTACCGAATTATATATTTTGACTAAAAACTGAAACCGCGCGTTCTCACAAAGAGATGTTTTTACTTTAGTATTCTAAATTATTGTAATTAAGTATTATTGATTCACATCTTTTGACTGGCACTCCAACAAGGGACTACTGAAAATCAGCGCTTCACAACATAACGTGTAGCACATGCTGAGTAGCTACCCTTTTTGGCACCACACTGATCAGCAGTAAGTACCTACCTTTTTAATGTATTTTCTTTTTTTTTCTGTTTATTTTTGTTATATTTTTTTTCTGTTTGTATTGTGTGGTGCTAAATAAACATTTTTTCTTTCTTTCTTTCTAATTTATAGCTCTATGGGGCAACATAGTGCTAGTAGGATCCTAAAAATATCACAGTCAAGTCCCTATTAGATAAATATTTATTATAACTGGGTATTATTTTTTTAGTCTAAACATTTATAATAGATACACATGTACTTTCTTTGTATGTTTTTCCCACAGTTTTACCATGCATTTTGATTTGATATCTGTGTTTGATATACTCCACAAGTACTCCACAATATACTCTTTGCTCGGCTATTTTTTGTTATTTTGTGGTCATAGATAAATTGGTATTTATGTTTATGTCAGCTCATGACAATCAATATGCTAATTTAATAATATTGTCTTAGTTGGAAGACGTCTTTTTTTCAAAATTTCTCTGTTGTACTTTTTATTAATTATCAATAAATTATTATACCAATTTACAAAAGATGGGAACATTTGATGTTTATGATCCGTTGAGAAATGTGAATATAAATTTTACTGAAGAGCAACTAATAGAAATTTCAGAGTGGTTTGATGCAACTTCTAAGCCGCGTTTGGTTATAAACAATGGAGATCCAATAAATGTTATAACTATAGACGATCTCAAACAGTTTTTGGAGCTTAAAAAGTAAATATAGAAATATGTATATAAATAAAGCAGTTTAAAAAAGATCGATAAACGATGTGTCAGAAGTGAAACTTCTTTGGCAAAATCGTCGCCTTAATCCATGACGTAACGGTATTGCCATGACTTGACTGTGAAAATTTACTCTCAACGCGCTTATAAAAGAAGTTTCACTTCAAAAAAGAAGAAGTTTAATAATTAAAATATTAAGATAAGGTATTCACTTATATCTTTATGATTTGGTATTCAGAATTTTCAGTGTCACGCACAATTTTTTTAAGAATCTTAAACAAAAAAAAAACTCTATTATTCTCTAACTTTTATCGCATATTGTGATTAACATTTTAAAATTCATAATTGGTAGAATTCATAGAAGAAGTTTTCATTATCCATCCTATGGAGAAATTATGATTGAAGCAGAAAAATTAAAAGCTGGTCTATCAAGAATGTTAACAAAAGAACAAATGATTTATATGTTGAATAAATGGACGTTGATACCAAATTTAAAACACGAATTAAAATTAGCTTTTAAGGTATAAAAAATGTTACAGATTATTAACAAAATATATCATAATTAAGAGTTTATTTAAATAATTATACGTATGTACCCACGTATGTACCACAAAAATAACGGAATGAATAATAAGTGAATAGGACCGCTTCATTGGTACAGTGGTTAACGCGAGAGCGCAGAACCGAGGGGTCCTGGGGTCGATACCCGGTGGAATAAAAAAAAAAAAGTTCAGTCTGGCCTGCCAGATTGATCACCTACAGACTTATCCCTAAAGAAAAATCCATCAGTGAAACAGATGTATGCATAATGTAAAGCATAATGCATCTGTCCCTAACCCCACTAGCCAGGGGACATGGGACTTCACACATTTACATATTTTATAAACTGAAAGCTGATTCCTAGACTTTGAAATGGCTGATGACGCATAAAATGCTCTTCGCCATACGAAATAAATGGCTTGTTTATTTATTACGGGCCAATAGCTGCGATATTTTATGTTTTTTGTTTTTATTTCTAACAAAATAAACTTTAAAACTTATATTTTTGTTAGGTTTTCGACACAGAAAAGAGAAGTTTTTTAGACATAGAAGAAATAAAAGTAATTGTGAATACCTATGGTGATGTTTTTAATGAATCGGAAACTTTAGAAATGTTACGTGACGCAAATGTTTCTGGAAATGGAAATGTGTTCTATGAGGAATTTGTTGAAAGTATTTTTAGCCGTGCGCCTGAACTAAATGAAATAAAGGTAGGAAAAGGGAAATAAATACCTTTTTATAATATTATAAATATTTAATTCGATGTAGATGCAATGTAGATTCATTGAAATGATAAAATAATCTATTTTGTTTTTCATTGAATTTCTTAGGCAGAATACTTATATGACGATCCTGATGAAGATCCCTCAGTTCCACCTGAAGCTGTCCCAGAGAATATGCAACAACCACCACTAAAAGATTCAAAATAAATAAAGTCCTATTTCACCTTACATTGGTATTTTATTTCCGTGTATGAACTCTATTTCTCTATATGAACATTCATTAAGATTATATTATTGTATTAAATAAATATTACAATAAAAAAACGATCAAAAATTGGTTCTCTTTTTATCCCTTTCACACCAACTTGCCAAGTTAGGTGTGAAAGGGATAAAAAAACATACAGGCGTCATTCAAGGTCATATTTTCTTGTTACAAGTTAATGATCATAGTGCAATCTCCAGTGTATAGAGTGTATTAGATACTCAGAGCAATTAACTAGCCTGTTAATTGTTAATTGCTCCGAGATTAGATATATGCTTCTTGGATAGCGCTAATTTATTTGACACGAGTTTTTGGTTTTGACAATGATGAATGACACAACAGTATTATCTATGGACACAATAATGACATTGTGACATATCTCAATTCTCATTAGATGATGTCGGAAAACTGAAACAAGATTAGTTATTGTTCATTTAAAAACTAAAAATAAAATTAAAGTATTTACATATAACTTTAAAATAATTGCATAGGTTTAAGGAGATAAGTACACGTATGTAGATTTACGAATATTTAATTACTGTTTGCGATTTTGTTGTTGTTTATTTTTACGAAAAAATGGATCTAGAAGACAATGCGATGGGCCTGACCACAGAACAAACTGATAAAATACTGCAATTTCAAGATTTAACGGGTATCGAGGATATGTCAATATGTAGAGATGTTTTACAAAGACATCAGTGGGATTTGGAGGTAAGTTTATATCGAAAGTATGTTATATTGATCAAACAACGTTTTTTAGGTCACAGATCTTTATATTACTTTTACTGACAATTTTTGTGTTTAATTTAAGGTAGCGATACAAGAGCAACTAAATATAAGGGAAGGCAGGCCTTCCGTGTTTGCCACAGAAGCGCGGGCGCCCCCAGTCGTTCACGACCACATAGCTCAACAAGTCTTCACAGACGATGCCCCAGAAGGACCTGGCGGCGTAACTGGCCTCTTCCGTTATGTAGTTAACCTAGTTGTATCTGTGTGCTATAGTACAATATCATCAGTTTTGAATTTATTATTAAGTTTCATAAGGAATGATGACCGAAGATGTAAGTATTCATATGTTACTATAATTTTTTTTATGAATTGATTTGTAGTGTGGAAGTTATTTTTTGAACATATTATTACCTAACAATTCATTCAATAAACCTGCATATTTTACTTGTAAACATTTAACTGCATCCATATTTTCTACTGTATAAATTAAATTAATTTAATAATTATATTTATTTCAGTGGTCACAGATCCCCTGGGGGATGTCATGGGATTCATAAACAACTACAATTCACGTTTTAACCCTCACCCTGTATTCTACCAGGGCACTTATGCTCAGGCACTGAATGATGCCAAAAATGAACTGAGGTTCCTCATTGTATACTTACATTCAGAGTCCGCACCAGAGACATTAAATTTCTGCAGGTAATCTATGCATACAACGCTGTTACAGTATAAAACGGAAATGTAATACCTAATTGCATTAAATTTATTGTTTTATATATATTTTACGTTTCTTACTGCAGACAATTATTACAATTTAAAAAATAAACTTAGTGTTGTTCTATCTTTAACATATAATTGTTTGATATTGCGAATAAAAAATTACACTAACATTTTTAATAGCAAACATACTACTACTGAATATTGATACACACATTGTTTTTTTTTCTTCCAGGAATACTCTTACAGATCCAGGGGTAATCCAATATATCAATACTCATGCTCTCTTCTGGGGTTGTTCAGTTGACACCTCAGAGGGTTGGAGGGTCGCACAATCAGTTGGTGGGCGGAGATATCCATTGCTTTGTGTGGTTTGTGTGCGAGATCACCGTATGACTGTGGTAGCGAGGAGCGAAGGGTCATGTTCACCGAACCAACTCATAAATAGATTACAGAGGATTGTTTCGGAAAATGAACCGTACCTTACTGCTGCTAGGGCCGACAGGTAATAAAATACACATATAATTTATTTTTTATTTCATTTACCTATCATAAATGTTTATATTTTTTTTTTAATCATTAATTAGTAGGCAGTATAATCTGTATTCATCCATCAGTTTCAAACTTAAATTAAATACCCAAATATGCTATATTTGGGTATTTGTAAATATTAATACACTTTCCACATACTCTGGCTTCACTTGTGTTAACTCTGCACTTCAAAATACATGATAGCTATTCTTACTAAAAAAACTGTCTTAAAAAAAACTAACTGTTAACTTTGATCATTCATTAAATACTAATATTATTATATTTAATTATCTTGACAATGCATAGAAGAAATAATCATTAACTAAATTAACTAAACTTTTTACTATCATCAGAGTGGAGCGCGAAGTAACAGCGCGTCTCCGCGCTGCCCAAGACGAAGCATACGCCGAATCTTTAGCTGCTGATCAAGAGAAGGAACGCCGTCGTGCAGCCGATAGAGCTGCACGAGCTCAACGCGAGCACGAGGATTTGCAGCGGAGGGAGCAGGAGGAGCGGCATAAACTGGAGGTGGGTATCAGGAAGGGAAGAAAGTGGAAGAATTCTTCATAGGAGCCTTCTGATCCTGCAGTTAGACGGAACCCAATAAATTTTAGCTAAAACATGAGAAACAGCAAATGTATAAGCTGGACAAGAGACTCAAACAAGATGGATATTGGGATGGGGGATGGGGGATTGAGAAATTATAAGTTTATACTATTATTTTATTAAATTAGGAAAACATTAATTGTAATTCTTACATTGTATGAATATTTGTATGCAAGTGAGTGACTATGATTTGTTAAATTATATGTAGATATATTTGTTTAATCCACCAGGCCCCGGAATCACAGACACAATAGAAAATCTATTGTGTCGCGGTCGGATCTGGCCGTTCGGGGCTCAATGGGTTAAGTAATAATGAAGTTTTAAGAACAAAAGTATGCATTACGTTGGTAACTATTAATTCATAATTTAAAATTCTTCTACAGGTGGAAGCAGCAAGAGTTGCAATAGCGGAACAGTTACCTGAAGAACCAAAAGCTGGTCCAGAAGCGCTGGCTTTACTTATCCGTTTGCCGACTGGAGAGAGGCTCACTAGGCGATTCCTTTTCGCTAATACTACTAAGGTTAGTCTATAATTCTCATTGTTTGAGTAATTTTATTATTTGGACGAAAGAGAAGGTAGAATTAAGAAGGAAAAATGACTACGAAATTTTTATGTTTTAAGTGGAGTTTGCTCTTTGGATGAGGGTTCAGTGTTATTTGTTCTTATTAGAATACTAGCGGTCCGCCCCGGCTTCGCCCGTGGTACATGTTTACGTTTTCTCTACATATGAACCATCCTCGTACTTCAAGGAATATAATAAAAAAATAATTATCGAAATCGGTTCAGCCGTTCTTGAGTAATGCGCTTACCAACACATTTTGCGATTCATTTTTATATATAAAAGATATCTGTTTATTGAAGGCGTAATAACGAACTCATTTAGAGTACTTCTAATTTCAAGTGTTTTGTGAACTTGATATTGTAGTGGCCTATATGTTTGTTGTGAATATGATTGGTGAAAGTTCGAGCCTATTCTTTAAAAATGTATATTTATAAAGCATTTGAATGCTATAAAAATTAAATATCACATTATATAGATTCTGGAACATGGGTATTACAGGTTTTAATTTAGGAGGAATCCTATTTTCTTCCTATAATGAAATTAAAATTAACATTTCAGGATCTCTACGATTTCGTCTTCAGCCATCCACAGTCGCCTGAAGAGTTTGAAATCACAACAAATTTCCCGAAACGTGTCCTATCTCGCGGCCATTCTAAACTCGTCGACGTCGGCCTCAAAGATCGCGATGTTCTCTTCGTCAACGATGTAAACGCATAAAATGTCAATAAAGATTAAATTACTAGCCGTTAAGAAACATTGTTCTTTTTTTTTAATTTTAGAATACAAATCTTTTTGTTATCTGTGGCGAATGTGCGCGAAATTTCTTATATTTATTCAAATTTTAAATTTTGTTCTTCGGTTTTGGTTACAAATTGGTAGAATATGTTTAGTTCATAAAAGCAATAGGTACAAATAATTTGGTTGAAAACCTTTTATAAAATGTTTTATTATCTATGCATATTGTATAAATTCGGACAAATTATGGTGTAATGGTACCTATTTAATTGATAATTGTGTAATTTATTGTTGTAAATATTTTCATTATGCTCATTTAGTTGTGAAGCATTAAGTTTTAAGTTCATTAGTAAATGATTACTATGGACATTTCAAAGAATTACATATTTGGCATAATACTATGTACTAAAAAATAAGTAAAGTTTTTCTGAAATAGGAATCATACCATTTTCTTTTGATGTAAAGTACCTGCGTAATTTTCTTTGACAATAAAGATATTTCTAAAAACATGTCGCTGGATTATACTTTTAATGTGTCCATTTATATATGGAAATAAAATTGAAAAAGTGAACAAAAAGACATTTCACGATATCCATGACTAATTGTACATGTCCCCGTCTTTAGCGATTATATCAATCATATTGAAAATTAATATGAGTACGTACTTAATAAAATATACATTATACAAGCCCTAGAATTTCCTATAAAATGGTCATAGCCTGTCTAAAGGTCACAAGTTCTCATAAAAGAACAAAAAAATTTCACAACAAATGTTGTGCCTTCACATAACTTTTAAATCCCAAATTTCAAGGACAGGGTTGTATTTGAACTTAACTTGAGACTTGAATCCCTTATATTTAAGAACGTAGCTAGAAGATGCTAACTTTAAGTCAACTTTAGTTTGTACTCATGTTTGAAACCGAGTAAGTATCAATATATTGCATAAAAATAGGCATTTAACTTTCATGTTCTATAAGCAAGTATTGCGTGTCACAGTTATAAATAAATGTTTTAGCGGAGTGTTATATTATATTCTCGATGTTGAAAAATTTGTGTCTCGATGTCTATTTCAGTAATTTAATTAGATGGAAATTTCAGTGTTACATTAAATTATCATAACACAAGCAAATTAAAACGTTGGTTCAAAAATTCTAGTATGTAAATCCTTGTTTGTTACAAATACAAAGTATGCTTGTAAAAGATAATTTTGATTACATATCTCTGATTTCTCTGTTTTTCAAATTCTATGTGTTTTTATGAGTAATTAGAAACATAATTGTATAATAATCCTTTTATATGTACAGTAGTTCAAAATAATATGTATTGTAAATAGGGTATACGACATGGTAGGAATGTAATATTGCATTGATGTTTGATGTGCGGTGTCTTTAATTTTACGTAAAATATTGATACAATATGTTTTAATATTGGTGTTCTATCAAAAATTTGTCTCTAAAAATGTAATGTTGTGAATACAAAGAAGCATTATAAATAAGTTTTTTTCTCTGTCTTGGAATCCATTGTCTAATTTCATTCGTTAAATTTAATTTTTTCGTGAAATTTCGGATATGAACCGCATTGATAATGACAATGTAGTATATAAATGTTAAATTGTAATTGAATGAATTTCTACAAAAAAATTTTTTGTGTTCGTAAAACTAACGGTTGGCATTACCATTTACTACGTCAAATTATAAATTAAGTTTGGTTTGGTTGCATTCCAAAAGGGAAGCTTGTTATGATTCGGATATTTTTATTATCTCTATATTCAAATAGATTTTATTTTTATCTGCTATTCAAGGTTTATGATGCATTGCAATAACGGCAATAGTGAAATATTGCTTAATATATCAGGATTCAGGAATGATCCTAAATTCTATCTGGAATATTTGAATTACGATTAACAACTAATTATCATTTAATGTCTATAAATTTTGGCACTATATAATTCGTCATTATCCCAATGTTCCATAAACTAAATAATAAGTATGTATTAGACGATCAAGTCAATTTGTGTCACTTAATATTATCTCGGTTATTAAAAAAAAGGTTATCTAGGCGCATGCACAGAATAACAGTCGCTAATAGGAAACGTATCAAATGTCTTAAAAATATCAGCCGATTTTCAAACAACACAATTTCATACATGTCCAGTGCTAGAATATTAATTATGAATACTCTATTAAGCAATTATAAGTAAAAGGTTGTAGAAAAGTTACCAACACAACTTTAATTGATCTTCAAAAACGGCACAATAACGCACACACTATTAAACGTTAAAGTGAGATGGCATGATTTAATTATCGTGAGCGAAAAAGAGACAACTGAACTAATAAGGCACATTTTAACGTGTCGCTCCCTAACCTATCTACAGCTTTCTACTTATAATATCATTGCTATAAAGTCATATCTTATATCTAGTATTTGATCGTGTAATACTACATTTCAAAACATCCCGCATTGCTTTCTCGCATTTTATTTTGCTTTTCGACGCTCGCAATATGGCCGGTGAAGATTTTCACTTGTGATAAGTTATGAAAAGGGCAGTGAGAGTACCAAAGGTGCTGAGGATTTGTTACTGCAAGCATTTAGTTCGATATGATTTGTGTAATGTTTTGTTGTAATATAACAATGTTCCTTTATATTGTGTTTTATTTAACAACCCTTTTTCCTAACGACCCTGATCTTTTGAAATTTGATATTTATTAGATAAATTGCTCTAGGAAACTAAACTCTAGGGTCTCTGGACTCTAGGTACCTAAGTACATAAGTACCTACATTAGTAATTACTTCACATTTTCCAACAAGAGTATTAGCTATAACGGTTTGTCCTTAGGGCCTAGGGACTTGAAAGTTTCTTGGTGTTAATATAGTTCCCGGGAGACAATCTTAGTTGACTTTATGTGATTGTGGCGCTGCCAATAAAATATTCACATATTATGTAGTTAATCGATCTTATATTTTCTAGTGTTCTGAATTTTTCGCAATGTTCACTGAGCACCTTATCAACATCGTGCTATGGGTTTCAAGTAGCAGTATATTGGGAAACTTAAAAAACTGGGAGAAAATAACAAAAACAACTATCAGTATTTTCATTTTATTTATAAACCAACTGCATACCAAAAAATACAATGTACACTTAAAACAAATATTACTTGGAATGTAGGCACTTTAAATTTTTACAACAAACCAAATCTCCTATTTATAAAATAAAATTTGTTACTAAAACTATATTAAATCTATATTAGACACTGTCCCAAAATTTTATTTTAAAGGTTAGAAAATATAAATTGATTTCTAAAGGTAACTTTAAAGTTTGAACTATCGTATAATAGAAGTTTTATTTACAACTTTATAATTTAAAAACTAATCCGAAATAATTTTTTTGATCCATTTTATATAACAATGACTATTTATTTGAGCGTAAATAGAAAATTAAACTGCTATTTATTATTTTCTGTCGTAATATAAAATAAATAGGATTTTTTGTAAGTAGTAATTCAAATGCAAACGTATTTTATTTTTTTTTATGGATGGATTATATTAAAGCCTGTAATACACACTGAGCGAGCAATACCCCAAATAAAATTTCGATTTTCACTTTTTATAGGTAAATAATGTAGGTATACCAAAGCTTCATTGTGTATCCGAGGCCTAAAGGAACATACCTAAATCTTATCCTATGTACGTATATTCAATAGGTTAGTATTTGGATAAATTATAGGTATTTTACAGATTTTCGGATTTTAACGAAATAGTATAATTGCCACGTACAATTCAAAGTTTACTAACATTATGTCTCACTCACCGGACGTGCTTAGTGCTTTCTGCATAATCTTAACAATACTAAATTATGATTTCTATTTAATACTAATTAGGTAATCAATATTCCGACCTAAATAACCTATTTTGTCTTTTAAATACCAAAACCTTCATATTTATAGAAATATACTTTAAAAGTGCAGGACATGTAAAAACTATTTAAAAATACATTGCACATCACATTATTATAATAATTAAGTTTAATTAGCTCTATATATTACCTATCCGATAAACGCATGTATATGGCTTTCTTTCATGCCGATTTTCTTTAATAAGTCCATGCCGGTGTGTGTAAACTCCGTAGGTCCACAGAGACATGCGAAATGAGTGTTCTCTTCCGAGGAATTGATAGATTCTTTTTTAACAACTTGAGAGAGTATGTCGAGGCTTATTCTTCCTTTCAGGCCGGTCCAAGCTGGTTCGTTTGACAGGACATGCAATACGTTTAATCTGTAATCAATCAATGTTTTAGGATCAACAGCCATATCGAAAAAAAAAACAATACAAGTCTACTTACTAGTAAAATATAGCCATAGGTGCTATTTTACTTTTTTATATTATATTGCTATTAAATAAGTAACATAGGAGTGAATATTCTACAAAATTAATAATTCCATTAAAGAGTATATAATATACTAGCTTTCCACCCGCGGCTTCGCCCGCGTTTTTCAGAGAAAACCCCGCATAGTTCCCTTTCCCGTGGGATTTCCGGGATAAAACCTATCCTATCTCTCAAGTTGGATCGAACTGCACATGGTGTGCGAATTTTATTATAATCGGTTAAGTGGTTTAGGAGTCCATTGAGGACAAACATTGTGACACGAGATTTATATAGGTATACTAGCGGTCCGCCCCGGCTTCGCCCGTGGTACATAATATTTACGTTTTCTCTACACAAAAACCATCCTCGTACTTCAAGAAATATAATAAAAAAAGAATTATCGAAATCGGTTCAGCCGTTCTCGAGTTATGCGCTTACCAACACATTTTGCGATTCATTTTTATATATAAGAAGATTAAGATAATATTATGTAATACTACTTAATAGTCTAAGCCCTAAGGAATAAGCAGATTTTCTTTTACACGAAAAATGGTAAGCAAGCAAATAGGTCAAGGTATAAAACTAATTAGTTGAATCATAAATGGTTAACAAAATTAATACTTTCATTAAGTATAATTAATAGTTGTTAGTATCAAGTGAACAATAGATAACCTCGTTCACGTAAAAGAGTGGCGAGAAAATATCTAACGTTACAAAATGTAATTTAATAAATACCTGTCGTCTTGTCGAGACATTTCATCAAATTTATCTTTGAAAAGTATATCCTCTTCTGTTTTGTTGAAGAATACTAAATGTAATCGTTCGCTGAAATGAGAAACATTTATTAAAAATTTAATTTAATAAGCATCTAGTGTACAAGTAAAACGTTCCAAGGTCTTGAAAATCGCTGTGTAATTTTATTTATTACATTACTGGGGGAAATTAACACTTTAAATTAAATTATTTGCATTTTGAAATATGAGATAAAGATGTGTTTTTCTTGAAATACCGTGTATTTGAATTTTATGGCTTTTTTGAGAATATAAATTGTTTGTCAATATACTTAATAGCTGAAACGTTTTTATCGCTAGCTCACCCAACATTTTTCGAGCAAGTTTGTAGTTAAGATAAGTATCTAAACCTCATAAAAAGGGATAACCTCACCAAAATGTATCTATTATGGTAGCTATCAATGAATATCAGTAATATGTACATCATAATAATCAGTTATTACTTAAGTCTAGCAATTAGTTTCTTTATTCTAGAGCTTATACCTTACCATTTAGGATTAGATCTTCCCAACATAAACCTCAACAAGCCTAACATCGGTGTTATTCCCGTACCAGCTGCTATAAGATATAAAGTCTTTACTGCTTTCAACTAGAACGAAAAATAATACATTAAAATTTGTTTTCGTTGTAACAGATGACGTAGAAGTTATGATTGATGAATTGCGGGCCAATACTTCAATATATTATTATGTGTAAATTTTACGAGGTGAATTCTTTTGCGCAAAAATTTTAATGTGTTTAAGATATTAAATTAGAGCAAACGTTAGACGGCTTCCTTTACAGATTACTTCTACTTTATCTAACGTGCAAAAACTTAAATCTAAAGGTTATCGAAAGTAAACATCTGTGAAGTCAATCCTAAAAGGTATCAACGAATTCGTATAGTTCAACTATCTAGATATTTCTCGCAAGATTGCTCGTGATAAGGCGTTTTACTGAATCGTAGTTGATGTTCGGGACTAACCCGATTCATAAGTCGACCCTTTTAAGAAATTGAAGAAAAGTAGAAATAAATATTCTATATTGTAATTTGTAAGACAGGAATTACACGATTAAAGGCACAACCACTGAAATAGCTTTTTGTGCTTATTTCTGGTCAAATGTCTTACTTTTTTAACAAAGTAAAGGTCGTTTAAAAGTAGCCCTAGGTCTATATTACATAATTATGTTATTCAACACACCAATTAATAGCATCCTAAGCAATTAATCACTAACGCCTCCGCATGAGTCTTGGTGCGATTTGTTTTACAAGAAGGATTTGGAATGTATTATATATACCCTTTCAACCTTCGTGCGGAACACGGTTATGTAAGACGTATACATAAATACATAATACATATTATATATCATACTACTACTCCGTGTGGGTCACGCCAATTCTATAGGTAGGTATGAATTAAGATACACGGAACTATTTACCTAAATATGGAAGCATGGCGAAAGGTAATAAAATTATTAATAGCTAGCTCTATTCCCAGAAGGGGATTGTTCAGAATATATATGCGACTAAAGTAGTTAAAGGAAGTATATAACAAAAGCAATCACTCTCCAACATACCTGTAGCAATTGAAAATTCCCATAAGGCCCCGATATCGTAATTAAATCACCAAGTTTCAAGGATGTTAGGTGCGGAGATAGCGCTCCAAGTTCGTAGCGCTTAATCGTTAATTTTAGAGCACTGAATTCATTGCGCTGATTGTCCCAACCGTCTCCAATCGGTGTGTAAGACCGGATACATTCAGAATCTAGAAAAGTTACACATTAAGAAAACATTAAGTACTAGCGGTCCGCCCCGGCTTCGCCCGTGGTACATATTTACGTTTTCTCTACATAAAAACCATCCTCGTACTTCAAGGAATATAATAAAAAAAAAATTATCGAAATCGGTTCAGCCGTTCTCGAGTTATGCGCTTACCAACACATTTTGCGATTCATTTTTATATATAAGAAGATAATATTAATAAAGACATTAGAGGTACAACCACGATGGCATGATTCAGCAATAAGGTAGGTCAATTTAATTATTTTATCTTAGACCCTTACACAAGGGTCATCCTTACCCCTTTATACTGCCTAATTACTACAACTACGTGACAGCCCAATTCAATATAAAATAAAAATATTAGTTCTTCAAAATACACAGCAGAATAACCTGTAGTATGATGAACTCGAACGTGGTGGCCCAAAGGGACTAGAGCCGGCCCTGCTATCGGAGCCAATGTAATAAGGCTGGTGTCATGGGACACTTTACTGACGTCCATTACACGGCTCTCCATTTTCCTCGGAGTCGTTATTTGAATAGCCTCCCCGAAAATCGTTTCACCACATCCCTTCCACACTTTATTTTCGGATTTCATGGCCACTACCTATGCAGGACAAGTAAAGAAAATAGTATGGTATTAACATTTAAGTATATCTATGTGGTGTAGTAAAAAGGTTTTTTAATGACTTAAAAGGTGCTGCTTGTTCATTTTCGGTGAATTTCATTGGCAAACATATCCTATGTCATGGCAACGAGTATAGGTACCATACGCTAAAGAGTTTAAAAAATAATTGACGGAGCCACGAGTTTTCAGTAGTGTAGATCAAATCCGTTCATATATTTAATTCCATCTATTTTGTAAAGCAAAATAACAAGTCATGTGAACCCTGAACGGGGTATCGACTATCGACCTTCAAATTAAAAAGCACTAACATAACAATAAAATAGAAAAGTATAGACGTTAGTTCAACGCACTAGAAAATAAATACGGTATTCATTTATAATGATATTAAAGACATATTTCTATTTTAAGATATTTAATATAACTTACTTCAATTTTACCGCTTTCAGAAAATACCCTTAATTGCAACGGTTCCACTAAGTTTCCTTCTGGTATGAGTCTAATTGTTCTGAGCCAGCTGTCGGTTGCAACCTCGATCAATAAGGATCCTTCTAACAACTTCGCACACCCACCGGGGTTAGCTAAAGGTCCAGTGTAAATGGAAATAATAAGCTTTGCTGATGTTTGTATCCAATCGAATCGCAATGAGGCCGGCGAGTCTTTCAATTTGTTTATCGTCTTAGCAGGACTCGACGCTGCCCTTCGGCTGATCGATACAGGTAAATCGCTCGACTGAATTAAGCTCTGCATAATCTTACTTGGGGGACTACCTTTGACATTTTCCTCGCTTTTAGCCGTGATCTTTTTCCTAACGGGCGTTATGCAATTGGCTAGGTTCTCCATTGATTTCCTGACGAGTTCCTGCGCTTTCGATGGCTCTTTTAGTTTGTCTGATTTTGTACTTGATATCGAAGTATTGAATAGTTCTTCAGCGTCTGGTCGATCAAACGAAAGTGGACCTACCAGACATTTGGCTAATAAGGAATCATAGTTCACCCAGGGGTGTACTTTGTCAAACAGTTCTGTAGCATCCATTCCAGCACCACGCATTAATTCTTCGGGACCTGATAACATACATTGATCAGATTTTGTTACTTAATAAAATGTTAAATAAATCAGATTTTAACAAATTATTGAGTTACCTACCTCCCGGATGATATGGTAAATAATAGGTAATGTTATAAACTCGTCCACGAATAGCTAGCCAAGCATCATCTGTAATAAAAGTTGAGTAGGTAATTTATCTATTAAATGAATATGCTACACAAACAATTTAAACTTTCTCTAGTAAAAACAAAATGCTTTTCCTATTGATCAATCCGAATCCGAATAATTATAAAGTAAGAACGTGAAGTAAAATGTAAGTAAAAAAAATTATGAGTACATAATATGTAACTTTGACATTTAAACTGATAGGTACATACTTTGTGTCTTATGTAAAGCAAGTTCTGAAGGCGAAACAGGTCGCATCCGCCCACCGACGCCTGTGAGATCTTTTCCGGAATTCCCTAATCGTATCCAGTCCATAAGACTGTGGCCAGGTTGAAGAGCACATTTGTTGCGAGGGTTGCCTATAACAAAATCATAACATTAGAGAAAGCTAAAAATAACATTATGTATAAGAGTTACCACATTTAGAAAAATGCATGAGTATTAAATCATTATTTACCAAACTTGACATCCAAAAACGAATTACTTAAAACTTATTGCGTAGTAAAAATTATTTTAATATGAAAACCCGCAACTCGATAATCAAACAAATTACAGAACTTAACAGTTCCGAACAAATAAATAGCTTAATTTTCTTTCCGAGTTGAAATATAAATCGACATCAAAGTTTTCAAAGTTTATCCAGACAGGTTTCTTGAAGAACCATTGGAATTCAATTCGAGGATACCAAAATGTTGGGGAGTTAATGAAATTGTTTAGAAGTTTGCTTTTTTATTGTGTTATATATATCTAATACTAGAAAATATTCTTTGTTTAACATGAAGGATCAGTAATGGAGCTTAAGTATAAGAAAACTAGTTTAACGCCCGCGGCTTCGCCCGCTTTGTCTAAAACCTAATAAATTATATACTTAAACCTTTCTCTTGAATCACTCTATCTATTAAAAAAAACCGCATCAAAATCCGTCGAGTAGTTTTAAAGATTTAAGCATACAAAGGGACATAGGTACAAAAAAGCGACTTTGTTTTATACCTACCTACTATGTAGTGATGATGTGACGAAATCTTTTAAGCTCATGGATTTATCCACACATTACGTCGTATTAAAGTAATGGAGTCTCCAATATTCTACAAAGGTCTAAAATCAAGTTTCATCAATGTATGTGGGCGGGGATTTCAATTACAGTGCCTTCTTGATGACGTAAAATTTCCACAAATAGGATAAAGCTATAAATAGCATATATTTTGACGTAATACTTTTGGTAACTTCGTTACAATTTCAGCTTTAATTACATTGGATATTAAAATTAAATATTTCAACATAGTATAGGTAATTTTATCTCAATAAAGTTTCATCAATGTATGTATGTTGATAGAGCTTTTTAATAAATATCACATCAATGCTTTATATAAATCACAGATAAAAGTAAACTAGGTTTGAGTTTTCTAAAAAAAAAAAAACAAAATATATAAGAGACATGACATTATTATAATGATACCTATTTAAGACGAGCAAAACGGAGTCAAAAGAAGATAGTACAGCCTTGGAAGTATAATTTCGGTATAATGTAGACATTATAGCTTGCCGCGGCGGTAATAGCAAAGAATACCTACATAGTAATTCCAACGTGGTAATAGAGAGAATTTCTGGCTAATGATCAGTTATTTCTCATGACACCCTATTAATAACACACTGAGGAGTTTATTACACAAGCTAGATCAAAAACTTTTGACACATTTACGGCGTAATAAGACGATTATATCAAGGGCTAATAAAAATTCAAATGCTATCATATCCATATATATATCTACAAGATAAAATATTCATTATCCCCATACAGAACACAGAAGCGAGCCTGTAAATTAAAATTGTTTTATAAAACTTCTAAGTAATATTTATCCCTGGAATGTAGCCGCAAAGTTTGCTATCCGCCATTCATGTAAAAGTCCGTGTTAGGGCTTTACCACGTCATGATATTAAAATTATATTCAAATATCTTAATTGATTTTCGACCCTACTGCATTAACTATTCAATACATTGAAAATTTATATCATTTTAGCCTAGAGCGTATAATCTCAAAATCCCTTGATAGTTTGGCCGGTTAATTAAATTTCCTAAGGCATCTGAAATACATATACTTAATGAAGATTAATCTATGATCAGGTAAGGCTTTTTTCATTCAATTTGGTTAAAGTTATAATACAGTAGCACCTCGTTAAGTCGAACCTCGATAAGTCAAAAACCTCCAAATCTCGAAAAAATGTCTTGTTCCCTTCCCTTCAAACCCGAAAACCTCCGTAACTTGAAATCTTGGCCCTCTGTTAGTCGAAGTAATCACAGAGTCCCTCCAAGCCATTTTGGTACATATTTTCACTCTATAACTCGAAAAATTAAATTTGACCTCTGTATCTCGAACATGGCAACATTTTATTTTACAATCTTTATAACTTGATCATTTGGACTTTAACAACTTGCCGACAGTGCAGTACACTATAATTGTTTCTTAGAAAACATTTTAGGAGTATGCGATAATAAATTTATGACTCACGTAAACACGTATTTGCATGAAGTAGGTATCTGATGACGAAATTATCGATTCAGTAGCTCAGAAAACCGATACTAATGATTAAGATGACATAGAAGACGTGAATATTACATGCGCTCCATGCGTTTCCATCAAAGAGGCAAGAACCGCATTGAATACCTACCTTACGAAATTTTATAGAGCAAACCAGTATCTCTGAAGAAGAAGAATTTTCTGTTCTTTATAGATTAGACAATGCTAGAGAACAACCAAATTATCTAAAGCAAAAAAAATACTGACTTTTTTAATGCCATATTTTTTATTTTAAAATGATTTGAAATAATGTTGATTGAAATAATAATGATTTATAAGAAATAAAAACATGTTTGTCACCTCTGCAAGTTGAATTTTAATGTACTTTACCTCTCTAACTCAAAATTTATAAGAATAAACCTCAAACTCTTTATGTCGAATCAAAATCCGCCTAAGTCGAAATCCTCCATAAGTTGAAAACTCTATAACTCGAATTTTTTGGCGTCTCCCTTGATATTCGACTTATAGAGGTGCTACTGTACTATTTTTCTGAATTACAATACTCGTATACTAAACGGTGTTAATATTTTATCTCCATAAAACCGTGGGTGCTATAAAATACAAACGTATATGGAATAAACTATATTCGGTAGCGGAAAAGTAATTACTTAACGCCTTATGTTGTAGTTATATTCATGTTTAAATGGGCAAGGTGAGAATAAACTACGCAATTAATTCCTATTCCGTGTTACGTATTTACTCTTTGTGCAAATGCTATAATTATTTAGAACACAGTATTAGAATAAAATACAGAGAA
>CAJQZN010042099.1:35620-59653 GCA_907164685.1 Colias eurytheme | reverse complement strand
TACCTACCTTAGAAGAGTGAAGATCCGATACGGTCATATCCAAAACTTCTTTCGTGGGTCCTCGTTGACAAAAGCAAATATCTATGATCATTTTAATGATCAATCCTTTGTATATTTGCACCAATCGCCATTAAAGCCCCGCGAGGGCTGATATATATTTGCACCATTTCCTCGTGGGGACGGTTGTTATCAAAGCCCCGCGAAGGCTGATATATATTTGCACCATGTCTCCGTGAGGTACTGTTGTAATCAAAGCCCCGCGAGGGCTGATATATATTTGCACCATTTCTCCATGAGGGACGGTTGTAATCAAAGCCCCGCGAGGGCTGATATATATTCGCACCATCTTTTCCGTGAGGGACGATTGTAATCAAAGCCCCGCGAGGGCCGATATATATTTGCACCATTTCCCTGCGAGCGACAGCTGCGCGAGGGATGTTTGTAACTAGAAATAAGTAGGGCCTGCCAAAAAATGCTTAAGAGACACCCTGCGAGGGTGAATTTGACCTGGCTAACCCCTGCGAGGAGTAGTGGCCACATTTATGTATTCTGCTTCGAGCAAGAATACACCTTAGTGCTAATATAAAAATAGCAGTAAATAATCATTTAAATAATATAGCAATTAACAAGGTCCTTTAACTTATTTTCCAATGTTAGCGACATTTAATAAATTCATAATTCAAATCAATTCACTAAATTTTAAAATGAACTTCGATTCATATTTATTTTTGTTCATGCAATCGATGTAACATTTAGTTGCTTTATATCCGTTAACATTCCTTACGAACGCAACCATACCGTCGTAGGACGTTATATTTAATTGCACAAAATAATCTCCACTCACCCGCAATTTTTTACTTTTTGTCAAGGTGTACAAGTTTATAATATTATTCTAAAACGTTAGAAGTGAATTGTAAATCCTTTGAAATAAGTGTATCTAAATCTAATTTATATTAAGATATCTCGATAATTATTATACGATAACCCTTTCAGCACAAGTTCAGTAAACCAAAGAATTTAATTGTAAAATTTTGGTACTTACTCGTTTTAACAAAAAAGTTGCATCATTTGAACATAGGAAACGTAATTTTCAATCAAATTAGCCGTGTGTAATATGTCTATTTTCACATAAAAACGGATCAGAATAATACTCATAAAAGGACACGTATAGACTACGGATAGTTTTGAATGTGTGGAACATTCATGGTACGTATCTACTATACATGAGCGAATTCCATCATTATTCAGTTGAGCGGTAACTCCCGTACGATTTATAAAATAAAATCACAACATGTTCTGACATGTCGTGACTTCTTGGAGCTGACTCATCTCGTTCGATAATTTTTAGTAATAAACTATGATAGGAATTCCGAACCGTTCCTAGCGATAACGACAATGTAATAAAGTCGTAGCAATGGATTGTATGCCTGTAAAGCTTTGAGTTGGCTCATATCCATACTAAGTATTAATTGTAATTTTTCCACGAAAAATTCACTTGTACCCTTGTAATAAAAACACATTATTAAAAATGAAATAAAATATTAAAAATATCAATATACAAGAGAGGGTATTTGATATATCTAGTAATATCAAATAATCACAAAAGTAATATTAACGATTCGAGTAAAGCCGAACGGTAACACCGTTAAAATAGCTTTACTCACAGTATTAAAAATTCAAATATTAATTAGTACATATTGCATAATGAAATATTTCAAAAGAAAAGTTACTATTTCAAGTAAAATGTAACGGTTGTATCGTTAATTTTAAATATCTTTATTCATGCTATTAAGTATTTAAGCATATTGAAAAATAAACTATTGCTGAAGGATTCATTAAAAACCTCAGCATTTTAAATAAAGTCCAACGATTATACCGTTGACTTTAAAGATTTTTACTCATTTTTAAGTAAAATATTATTAGAATAGATGTAAAAATAACTCACTGTACCGATCCGACGGGATACACTTTTTAACACTTTTAGCACTTGCTTTAAGCAATACTTAATACTTAATAGCACCAAGGTTGTAGTCTTGTAGACAACCTTCTCGCGGCGGAAGCTAGACGCCAATGAAAAACATCCAGCGCCCGACATTATCGTGCGCCCCGCCACCTGGTGGAGAGGTGTGCGAGAGAGATAGCATATATACAACGGAAAGAGAGGGAAAAATAGGCGGAAAAAGCTAGGTACCTTCTCAATGAAGTAAGCTTCAAATTACGGTCAAGTGTTTAATAATATTATGATGAAATCATTTATTCATATGTACATTCAAAATAATTGCGATTATTAAATCTGATGTAATTATTTGTTCATTCATAAATATATAATTACAGATATATTGCACTGCTAAATATTATTTACGTGGACACTTTATTTTTGGATGTTCTTAATTGTATATTAAAACATTTAACTAAGTAATGCATTCGCATTGGGATGTACAATCTGATTAGAAAATAATGAGGACAACATATATGTACATAGCTTTGATTTTAATTCAACAGATACAATTAATACAATCTTTCTGAAATATTGTTTCCTTCTGGGATTTCAATGTAGATTTACATCCGTAAACGGAACAGTTTGTGCGCGCCATAATAGAATATGTAGTTAAGTACCTATGTATAATTATTACACAAAAAACACGACTGCGTCGCGGTCGTCCTTTCGCGCTAGGTAAGGCAAACTAAGCGTGTTTGCCTTACGCTGCCCGCGTCGCCCGACCCCCGCCAGTTCCCCTCCGTTTCTCTAAACAAGTACATTCGTCGCACTACTGTAGGAAATATGGTAATACTGTGGTTACAAGTTTGTAGAAGAGCACAATGTGCATATATTGTAAATTCCCTTTCATTCAATTCCTATAGTAATCGCATAATTCTATAACAGCTATCATAATTTCAATTCAGAACCTAACTACCTAGTTGTTGTGTTTAACCCACAGGTTTAACCTAGATTAAAAATACACAATAAGATAATTATTTTATGACTTTTATTTAAAATCTATACATATAATAAATCTGTAGAAGGGTCAATTATTCTGTACATTGAAAATATTGAAAAAATAAATAGCAACTGATATTAGTGTTTATAGTGTTAATAGTGTTACTGGATCGATACCAAACCCAAATATGTGATTAAAAAAATTTTTGTCTGTCTATCTGTATGTGAAGACATCACGTGAAAACTACCGGTTCGATTTCGATGAAACTTGGTATAATTATACCTTATTATCCTGGGCGTAAAATAGGATACTTTTTATCCTGGAAAAATACGTAGAAAAAAATTAATCTTAATTTTTCAGTTTTATCCAAAGACGTTGTTCTGTAGAACCGCGAACACACGTTGCGTATAGGCCTAGCCGTATTTGGGTCCAATAGATATTTATAAAATGTCATTGTCAGAGTTACTCAAAATGGAGAAATAAACCATCCACACGAAGACCGACATCCGCGCGGACGGAGTCGCGGGCGGAAGCTAGTCTTCAAAATAAAACTCTCTAAAATAAATATATACAGTTTATTTTGAAACCATAACTACAGTCTGTGCGGTCAGTCTGTATTTGCTGCAGGTACAGTCCCTGCAGCAAATCAGTCAAAGCAGTTAAATGGAAATATTCAGTCCTTTGATTCCGTTTGAATCAGTTAAATGGAAATATTCAGTCCGAAAATTCGAAATATGTACTTCCATGAAATGCAATTACCATCACCATCTATATCATCATATTTTTATATGTTTGGAGACAATATCTAAAAAAATTCAACGGGTTGTTTTGTTACTGGGTGTTCAAACGTTGTTGCCATGTGCCCTTCGGTTCTAATTAACAACCTAATATTTCGGCCATCACTAAATTAGACGGACACCCATCAAAAGTAGGACCAACTATGCATATATTCGATTCTTTTAAATGTCTCAGACACCAGGTCAGTTTTTTGCTGTCCATTTGCCCCATCTATTAAAAAACATTCAACCGGAACCTAAAAATAAAATGAATCAAATCACTAAAATTTGTGGATCCGCACAATAAAATTACATAAAAATTAAACAATAAAAAATTACTAGATCACCTTCCACTTCGCATTTATACCAATGACTAAAAACACGAATGCTTCCTTAGCCTCAGGAGCTTGATCGGTATCTAAAACGCCTCCAAAATCCACATAACCAACAATTTTATTTCCATCCCATTCTATTTTTCTTCTTATCGCCATTTCGTCAATCGTGAGGCAACAATATAGAGGATGCTTTGATTTACTCGCTAAGAACTTTAAAGCTACTAAAGTCTAAAGACTCAGTAGTAAAACCAGGACTCCCGTTTATACTTTTGTACCATTTTTGAATGGTGTGGGGATGTGGTAGGCACAGAGTAAACACTTTTTAACCGACTTCAAAAAAAAAGGAGGAGGTTATGTCACATAACATTGTAGGCCAGGTATTATTCAACCAAAGTTGAATTATAGTGTAATGTTAAAGCGAAGCTCCGCAGTGCTGGGGAATATTTTGACGTGCTGACTACGTTTTTATTCTTCAACTGTCTGGAGAAAAGTTCTTGAGTGGTAACGTTGGTTGTTTCAAGTGATCTAGCTTGCTCATACTTGAGAAAACATTTCTGTTCAAGCACGAAAATAACGTCATCAGGGATAGTATTTTTACTTTTTTTCGACGGTTCTGTTCTCTCAGTCTTTTTATTTCCTTGTTTTGTCTTTCAATTTTTTCCTTAGCAACATGCAGTTTACTTAATAACTTCGTCTTTTTTGGTGTGTTCTCCACTAACGATTCGTAAGTATCCTGCAAAAAATAATATATGTAGGAAAGCGTCAGTATACCTATCTCTATCTATACAGGGTGTAATCGTTAAGTGTGCACAGGCGATTATTCCGTAGCTATTACAGATAACAAAAAACTTTAAACTGATATCGAAAGTACTTAACCTAATGAGTAGAATGTTCTTAATAAATTTTTAAAAATAAATATCTATATAGAAATATCTAAAAAATTAACTTTAAACCCTTCCATACATTTAGTATGAGATATGAATATCCCATGTAAATTTAATATGAAAGATTTTAGAATATCCTTTCTTTTTTTGGTTTTCTGCTTTAATCACTTAGCAAATTTGAAGGAAAGTTCGTTTAGAAACTGTAAATAGAGCCTCAGTGCACAATGAGGATGTCACTTCGAAAATCTGCTATATATGGGAAATAAAATGTATGGGAACGTTTAATGTAACATTGTTAGACATTTCACGTTTTATTTTTAACAATTTACTATGGCTATTTTACTCATTAGGTTAAGTACTTTCAATATCAGTTTAAAGTTTGTTGATATTTGCAATAGTTACGGAATAATCGTTTGTGCACACTTAACGATTACACCCTGTATAACTTAAGTACCTGTTCTAAAATTCTCTTTCTCGGTTGTGGCGAAGGATTTCTTGGGGGTGGTGGTTTTGGATCATTATTTTCGTTGTTTTGTTTTTCAATTTTATCGTGAGCAACATGCAGTTCCACTGACGATTCGTTAGTATCCTGCAAAAATAAAAATTTTGTTGTGAATATCTGGAAAATGTACATACTCACACGAACAACACTATCTACATTATAATATGGAGGAAAGCGTAAGTATACCTATGTCAATGTATAATAACTTAAGTATCTGTTCTAAAATTATCTTTTTTGGTTGTGGTGAATGGCTTTTAACCCATTGACCACCGAGCGGCCCGATCGGGCCGAGACACAATAGATTTTCTATTGTGTCTGTGATCCAAGGACTGACGGATTAAAGAGTGGTTTTGGATCTTTATTCTGTAACATTTAAACAAGTAAAACATGTAGTTACTAATTAGACATGTAATTAAAACAATATAAAATTAATAAAATAGAGTAAAATTTACGAAAATCCAATTCCAGATACAAATCCAAAATTTACAATATTCCAAAAGACACAATTTTTGTAAATAGGTACGCATTTCAAATGCCTAAAATTATATTTTTTATAAAGAGCAATCTAACTAACCTCTTCATCAGTTATCGTTTTCAGTATATCAATTGTCGGATAGGCTGTTTTTATCAATAGTCGAAGCTTTTTTCCTTTAACAAAGCTGGATTCACTAAAATGTTTAGAGCAAATTGTGCTAAATTTTGTTGGAAACCAATTGTTATGTCCTGTCGCCTCGATCCATTTTTCTTTTATATTCGGGTTCCTTGGAAAACTGAAAAAAACAAACAGTCTTAGCAATAAGGAGTTTTCTTAAAAATACTCCCAAGCTGACAACTAGATGGATGGCGTCCATGTCATAATATTTATTTTTAGTAAGTACCTCTGTATTAAAATACTTATAAAAATAATAAAGTAGTTATTTTTATTTAATACTTTTTAGTGTATTTTTCAACACTAATCAACCAAGCCCAAACTCGATAAAATTGAGTCCATTAATTACTTAGTTCCTATGGCCACCTTCCGATTCCATCACCAAATCAGCTCTATGTCATGATAATTTTCCAATTTACATACGTATACAAAATGTAACCTCAATCGGTACCCGGGAAGTGAATCAAAGTTACTTGCTAGATTTTCAATTAAGTCATCGAGATCAGACAAAACTTCTCATAAAATAAAAACTACTAGGCCTAACTGAACAACTCGAAACCATTCCGCAGCAAACAAAAAAAAGATCAGTAAATCGGTTCATAGACCTCGGCGTAATCGGCGTACATATACATAAAAAAAAATATACCGGCCGAATTGATAACCTTCTTTTTTTGAAGTCGGTTAAAAAGTTGTAGGTCAAGTTGTCACAAAAAAATCTATATTCTATGCCTCTTTTTCTGGAAATCTGCTCATTCAAATTATCATTTTTCTGTTATATACATATAATACATATATTATTCTGAATAGAAAATTACTTACCGGTGGAAGGAAACATCTTCGTTAACTCGGCCACTCACTGTTGTGGAGTTTCTACAGTTTATAACTGCGCAATTCGGCATTTTATCAGTTACACGTCTTTCCTTGGCGAGCTGCAAACGTGCTGCAAGCGCGGAATGAGTGTAGGGCAGCGTCAAGTAAGTGTTTTATACATACGTATTATGGACACGCGAAGTACATACACTCGCGTAGTTTATCGCGATATTTGGTTTGCGGAATGTTTACTGTGTTAATGTTTGTTTTATTTGTTTTCTTTTTCGGTATTTTCCATTTGTCAACACCGTAGAGTGAGAATGAACCATAGAGGAGGCACTAAAATGACAAGTAATGCGTGAGAGAAATACACTTATGACTATAAAGCTAAGAGCAAGCGAGACAGAAACATTGTTTTTTGTTTCTCTCATGTTATGCGATTTCTTTTGTTGGGGACAAAGGCAGTTTGTCCCAAACAAGCGGCTACAGTCCATTGTTTTGCTAGTTTTCTGTTTTTTCTCGCTGTTAAGTGACTTCAAAGTTTAATAAACGTTGACAGTGATCTGTTTTAATCCGACTTTAAGTGAAAATATGGTGCGTTGTAGTGTGATTGGTTGTAAAAATCGGCCGGAACGAAGATTACCAAATATTACCTTTCACACGTAAGTAAACTTATTTGAAGTATATTGTTTTATAGAACTGGATATAGTTGATACATTTTCATTAACTCTAATGTGAAATTATCTACAAATATATAATATTTTCATCGAAATAGACGTAAACATTTTTTTGTGTTATCCGACTAAATTACGAAGTGTTCTTGTTGTTCAGGACGCCATTTGTTTTTACGTAGTTTCAAATTTATGGTATAATCATGTGATTAACATTAGGGATACCAGTACAGGGTAAAATTTTCCCCAAAATCGTGAAATGTTTTTTTAATATTAAATATGTTTTTTAGGTTTCCAAAAGAAACAAGTACATTAAACAGATGGATTCGAGCTACCGGAAGGAAGAACTGGTTACCAGGAAAAAGTCACAGAATATGTTCTATACATTTTGAGTCGCGTTATTTTCGAAAAACGAAAAAAAAAACCTATTTGATGCCCAATGCAATTCCAACACTTTTTACAACAGTGAGTAATTTTTGTGATGCATTTAGTTTGGATTTAAATGTTGTAGTTTAAATATTCATAGACCGATTTTGTTGCTACGTCTACATAATAAACAAAACAAGTTATTAATTTATTTTTATAGGGGTATATTTTCTATTTATACTAAATCAAATTTTATTTTTTTAGGATATTATTGTTGAGCGACTGAGTACTGCCCAACAATCAAAAGTCCATGGACCAGGTCTTAAGGTAAATTAATAATTCCATTGCACTTTCCCACGAGCAACAACACTGCACTATTTTAGAACTGCACGACATACCGTGGAGAGGAAGTTTATGAGGTGTTGTTGTGTATGTACACGGCTCATATGAATGTGTGAAGCCTGGATTAGTCACCGGTTTTTTTACACCTTTTATTTTGTACATGGATGTTCTTAGTATTATCTGATTCAACTAACTTAATCTTTTCAGGATGTTGTTGAGCTACCTAATACAAGAGAACAGGCGAAAACCCCTGAACCAAGTCTTGAGGTAAATTGATTATACATATTATAAAATTATGGTGAAATATATATCTATACTAATATTATAAAGCTGAAGAGTTTGTTTGTTTGTTTCAACGCACTAATCTCAGGAACTACTGGTCCAATTTGAGAATTTCTTTCGGTGTTAGATAGCCCATTTATCGAGGAAGGCTTTAGGCTATATATTATCTCAACAGACCAACAGGAGCGGAGCAATGCGGGTGAAACCGCGGGACATAGCTAGTTAGTAATAATTTCATTTGGGTACATTTTGTACATTTATGTTATTTGAATTTTCTGGTTTACCGAAGTTAAACTTTATCTTTACAGGATATTATTGAGCTACCTAGTACTAGCAAACAGTCGAAAGCCCCTGAACCAAGTTTTGAGGTATATCATTATTTCATATACAACAATAAATTAATGAATGAATACATTTATTTCTGAAACAATGAAGTAGAGTATAGTAATAATTTCATCACGCCGGTGCCAGCGCATGGTGACAGCGCTTGTGGCCGATCACGGGGCCAGGAGCAGGAGCCGCCGTTGTGAAACTATATAGTGCTCGCGCAATAACTAAAACCGTAGCAAATGTTAAAGAACAGCCGAAGTGATATCTTTAATGGCGTATAGGAAATGTTGCCACAGCGTGGTTTTATAGCGTGACCAAAAAATATATTTTGAAGAGTTACCGTGGGAGCACTGTAACTGTTTAGAGTTATTTGTATAAGTAGTATATTTTGTCTTATTTAGGTACATCTGTGTGGTCTTATATTTTTTAAAATTGTAAAATTATTTAAGTTGGAAAAGGAATCAAATCTACTATAATTGTGAGGGGAATCTAAAGCCTGTAACATAGTTTTGAAGTTTGAACTAATACATGCTTTAATTTCCCCAAATATATAAACTGTATTATTTTAATACTTTTTAATTAAAGATTTTTTTTCTATTATATATTTCTGTTTCAAGTTTGCAAAAAATAACTTAATATTTTTTTTTCCAGGTGGAAACACCGAGAAAAATCAAATTAAGAAAAAAATTAATAAATAAAGAACGTGTAGCCGAGCAAAGAAAAAAGAAAATTGCAGTATTGAGGACAAGGGCGTGGCGGTTAAAGAAAAAGAATGCAGAACTGTGCAGCATATTAGAAGATTTAAAAGCCCGATGTTTAATAAATCAAGAATCTGCTGATGTTTTGTCATCTATAGAAACGGCAAATAAGGACTTTTTAAAAAGATATATTTGTAAAGAATCCGCACCTAGGAAGTATTCTGTAGAGTTAAGAAAATTTGCATTAACTCTCCACTTTATAAGTCCAAGAGCCTACGATCATGTTCGAAAATATTTCAATACATGCCTTCCTCACCCACGAACTCTTTCACGGTGGTACCAGTGTATAGACGGTAGTCCAGGGATCAGTAAAGAATCTTTAGAAGCAATAAAACTACTCAAATTAGCTAATAGTATAGTGAATCCATTTCGCAAATTATTTTGCGCCCTATGTTTCGATGAAATGGCTATTAGAAAGCATGTAGATTTTGATGGTCAAAACTGTATAGGGTTTGTAGATTGTGGCAATAATATAAGTAGTGGTCAATTAGCTAAGGAAGCCCTTGTCTTTATGCTAACTGCTATAAATGGTAGTTGGAAAATACCTTTAGGGTACTTTTTAATAGATGGTATTTCGGCATACCAAAAAGCCAATTTAGTTCAGACCTGTATTAAAACCGTTCATGATGAATGTGGAGTAGAAATTTTATCACTTACATTCGATGGCTGTCCAACAAACTTTGCAATGGCTAAATTATTAGGGTGTTGTTTACAAGATACTCAAATAGATCCTACTTTCCAAGTAGGTGACAAAAAAATTATTATATACCCAGATCCATCACATATGCTTAAATTAGTACGGAATACTTTGGCTCAGAAAGGACCCATCATTGATAGGCAGGGACGCACTATTTCCTGGGAATACATCAAACATTTAATTGACTTGCAGGAAAATGAAGGACTTCACCTAGCTAATAAACTGAAAAGATCTCATATGAATTTTAGGCAACAGATCATGAAAGTAAAGTTGGCTGCTCAGACTTTCAGTAATTCTGTTGCTGATGCCATAGAATTTTGTAACGAAGAACTTAAAATAGATAATTTCTCAAATTCGGAGGCTACAGTAGAATTTATTAAAAATATAAATGACTTGTTTGACATATTAAATTCAAGAAATATGAATGCATATACACATAAAAAACCTCTATTCGAGGGAAACTTTTTAAATACTAAATTTATTCTTGAACAAATATATCAATATTTAATGAAGTTACATTTAGGTGGCATGCCCATCCTTAATACAAACCGAAAGACTGGATTTTTGGGCTTTATGATTTGTATACGAGGGATAATTTTTCTATACGAAAATTATGCCAGAAGTGAATCCTTACAATTTCTGTGTACGTATAAGCTTAGCCAAGATCACTTGGAGTATTTCTTTAGCGCGATTAGGGCTAAAGGTGGATTTAACAATAACCCTACAGCCAAACAATTTAAATCCGCTTTCAAACGGATGCTAGTCCATGGTGAACTTAAACACATCACTACAGGTAATTGCATTCCTCTACAGGAAATAAATATACTAACATATACCAAACCGGAAATTGCAATAAATAAAACCACAGAAAGAATTAAACTAATAGATGAAACTGATGATTCTGAGATACGTGACATTGATTTTATCCGCACTATGGATGACCACGACTATTTAAGTGATCCTAGTAAACTGACCGAATTTTCGAAACAAATTATTATTTATATCGCAGGGTTTGTTGTAAGTCAACTGAAAAAAGAACTTAAGTGTCCTGATTGTACGTCAGTTTTGACTGCGGATAAATTTAAAAGTTTCTTGTATAAAAAAGACAAGGGGGGACTGCAATATCCTAGTAAAGATGTAGTTGCCATTTGTACATTTAGTGAGAAAATTTTCCGTCAAAATAGAGATATGAGTAAGAAAAATTATTTTCATACTATTTCTCAAGAATGTCTCAAAAGATGCCTTAATGAAAATCTTTTTTCAAGAATAAGTGATCATTTTAAAAATCAATTATTTTTAGACTGTCACTATTCACTTTTAATTAAATCCATCTGCGGAAAATATATAAAAGTTAGGATGCACTATGCAACAAAAAAAATGTCTGAGGTGGATGACAAGGTACGCAACTTTTATAACAAGTTAATTTTATTTAAAGGTCAATAATTTTGAAGGTCAAGGATTCAACACCATCCTTAACTCTTAATTATAAGATTTTTTTTATGTTTGTATTAGTCATCACTACATAGTATAAAACAAAGTCGCTTTCTCTGTCCCTATGTCCCTTTGTACGCTTAAATCTTTGAAACTACGCAACGGATTTTGATGCGGTTTTTTTTAATAGATAGAGTAATTCAAGAGGAAGGTTTATATGTATAATAACACCCATTAAATAGTGGAGAAGTACTGTTATTTTTGAGGTTTCTAATGTGATGTCGTAAATATTTACATTTTTTCCGCTTACATTGCAAACGCTGGCTGAACCCTACGAGTTTTATCAAAATAATGTACTAAGTATTATACACATTGAAAAGGTCTACAGAAAAGTCCGCGATGGTATATGTCTATCTCTTATGGACAATAACTTTTTTTGTCATTTACTTTTTACGACAAATAATGGCTAATTTTCGAAGCGATTTTAACCAATACAGCATTAATACTTAACCAATTAAATACCTTGAATACATTGTTCATTTGATATAGATATACAAGGTGAAAGGTAAGACATTTGAAAAATTTAGACAGGAGCTTCTACTCATGAAACTGAACAACTTTTGTTCTACAACTTTGCTGAATTTGTAAAAAAAAATTGGACTTTGTAAGGAAACTTCGCTAATCAGCTGACAGATTTCCATACAAAGTCCAAATTTTTTTCTATATAATATAAATAGATATTATAATTATATATAATAATTATATAATAAGATATAATATAAACTACCTTATGTCCGATTTATTCCAGATATTGATGCATGCCAAAAAGGAGGACTAGGCCTACTGGGGATACCTCTTTAAAAAAAACGCACCTAAGGTTCTTACCTCACAGGTGGTGTGGAAAAAGAACCAATACAATACAACAGTGAATATATATATATATACTAGCGGTCCGCCCCGGCTTCGCCCGTGGTACATATTTCGCAATAAAAGGTTGTGCCAAATTTCATCAAAATCGGCCCAGTAGTTTATGCGTGAAAACCATACATACATACATACATACAAACCTTTCCTCTTTATAATATTAGTATAGATTTAAAAATTGCGGGACGTAGCGTTTGCCGCGGTACCGGCCAGCCGCCCGGCTATATATTTTATACCCGTGCGAAGCCGGAGCGGGCCGCTATGTTTTTATATACAACGTTCATAATTTTTCTGTAGTGTATTTAGTATCAGCATTGCACCCGTGCGAAGCCGGGGCGGGTCGCTAGTTAAGTTAATAAATAACAAAATCTTTTCAAATCTGTCTTTTTCTTCATAAACCTATCTTACAAAAAAATACCCAAACATTTATAGATATTTTGCCAGTTTTTCGGATAAAAAGTTTTTGTAATAGTTGGCAACATTGACGTAAGGATTCGCCATCTCGTTCGGGTATACGCCGATGTGATCTCTAGTACATTCTCCCTCTACGATCAAAACAAATAATTTGACAACCAATTTGATAGTTGTCAAATTAAGTTGCCACATGAAAATCTTTAATTTTTTAAATATAAATATGCCATCAGATTCTGGTAGACCTATACTATCTATAGAGTGCGAATAACGAAGTGGGAACAGTAGGCACAGGTGGAAACAATTTATTTTTATTAAAATAAAACGAGAAATATCCAAAAATGTTACATTACTCTACATTTTATTTCCCATACATTTTGTATTCATGGCAGATTTTCGAAGTAGTGTCCTCAAAATATGTGCAATACAATACAATATGATTTTCCCTTCAAATTTGCGAAGTAATTAAAGCAGAAAACCAAAAAAAGAAAGAAAAAATTTTGTGTGGTTTTATGAAACCACGGTAAAAGTGAAACTGTTCGAACGGTTCCGAACACTGCTTTGTGTAGCGCATGTCGCGTGACGGTCGGCTGCCGAGTAGATATACCTACTCGGCAGCCGCGATACACGTGACATGCGCTACACAGACCAAAAAGTTTGAGACGATGTAATAAAAGTTTCACTTTAAAAGCTAAAATCTTTCATATGGATATTCGTATCTCATACTAAATGTATGGGAGGGTTTCAAGTTAATTTTTTAGATATTTCTCGTTTTATTTTTAAAAATTTATTATGGCCATTTTACTCATTAGGTTAAGTACATTCGATATCAGTTTAAAGCTTTTTGATATCTGTAATAGTTACGGAATGTGTACACTTAACGATTACACCCTGTATAGTATCTATATCTCAACTGCCTACGATGCGCACTAAGCAATTTGTGCAAAACACACGCTCTATATTATTGAAATATATTATACTCGAAGTAATATCTCTCGGAGTGATGTAGTGAATAGTGATATATATAGTTGCAGTTACGGATATTTCAAAGTCAAAATCCATCAAATTCAAATTAATAACCGGAAAAAAACTTTCGGTAAAAATTCATTTCATCAGGCAAACCACTGGTAGCTTGGTTGTCCGCTCTGCGGTATCCTTAGATCATTAAGTAATGGATAACACTCGCAGGCGTTTCCCCTTTTGCCGAGGTATAAGATTATTCGAATCGAAAAATCTTATGCTTTCATAAACACTACTTGCGTAATCGATTACAAACACTCTGTGTATTCGTAAAACATCGAAAGGACGTCTGCGAGTGCTCCGATAAAAATGCCGTTTTGCACTGTCAAGTCTTGCAGAAGCAATTCAAACATGTCGAATATTAAAAAAGATGGAATAACCTTTCATTTCTATATATTTTTGAAGTGAAAACTTCTTTAGCGGCGTTGGGTATAAAATCTTAAACTCGCGTCAGGACACGTGGCCTGATCGAAAAAGCGTAAGACGGATGTTTTTTTTTTTTTAGCCCTTATATTCCATGCGTAAGACGGATACCATTCCAATATATCAAACATGCTGAACGTTAATAATCAAGTTTTCACTTCTGCCGGCACTCCCGGAGTGCAACCCGTCTTTTTTTTATTTTTTTAACGTACATTTCTTATTAAATGCAATTTCTAATAATCGTCGATGTATCGTTTAGCGATAATATGATCAAGACAAATAATCGAGTCATGTTTACTCGATCATTGATGCGGCCCCACGAGACTATCATGGAAAGAAAATATACAACGCGATAATGAAACGCATTCCTTACGAGACTATCTTTAAAAGAAATACAAATTTAATCTTTATGTTCCAAGTTATAAAGTTGAATTTAGAACGCGATATTGAACCGCACTCCCCACGAGACAACTTGGAATGAAATACAAATTTTATCTTTATGAACTTAGGGATAGAGTTGAATTTTAAAACTCGTCGCTTAAAAGGTCGTAAATTTTTACGACTTTCGTGACACAAATTATTTTTGTGAATGTGTGATTGAGTTTCAATAGTGTGAGTTACCCTCCCCGCACCAAAATCAGCAGAAAGTTTAGTTAGAACATATGCCAGCGTACTACATCCATTACTTAATGATCTAAGGCGCTATCTAATCATTAATTTAGTCGTCCTTTATTTTTTGGTTTCGTATTGGTGCAATTGTGAGTGACCGGCATTATAGTTATAATAATCTGTAGCTGTGCATATGTCAACTGTAGTCTGTATATTCAAGTCAATTGTCAAACTTCAAACTTCAAAGTCAATTTACAATTTGTAAAAATTGTAAACAGCGGCTGGCGGCTGCATTTTACAGGCATGTTACGAAGTAAAAATAAAATAATTTTGTCAATTGCAAGTAAATTGCTTGAAATTTAACGAAAATGAATCCTATGACGTGAGCATTGAGTATAAATTTTATTTATTCACTGTTTAATTCCTTAATCCAAAAATGTTTTGCATTTTGTTACCTTCATTTCAGAAATGTGAAAAACGTTTTAAAGCTTAGTGAACGTGAACTTTCTGGGAATTCGAAGAGTTCATGGCACGACCAGTATAAAGACAGTGCATGGGTTTTTGTTGGCGGTCTTCCATATGACTTGACTGAAGGAGATATTATTTGTGTTTTTTCTCAGTAAGTTTTATTTACTTTAATATAACCAGTCAGATAATCAAAACGACATACTGTGTTACATTTATAGTATTTTTTTATTATTTTTAGGTATGGAGAGATTGTTAACATTAATTTAGTAAGAGACAAAGCAACTGGTAAATCAAGAGGGTTTGCCTTCATATGTTATGAAGATCAGAGATCAACAATACTTGCAGTTGATAACCTCAATGGAATTAAGGTATTGCCACAGAATACATAATAGTAGCTAAACGCTACAGAACGGACACTCTCCGCCTCCTGCCAAAATTAAACACTTACCTCACCCCCGCACGATCAGTCTAAAAATGGTCCATATTTTTCTACAGGGACGATACGCAACGAAGATTGACAACATTAATCAAATTGTCTTAAAGTAATTTTATTATTTTGGATTTGTGATTATCGTTTTTCGTAGAAAATGGTTAGATATTGTGCTGTTTACGGATGTATTTCATCAGAAAAACGCGAATTTTTTTTACGCTAGTCAAAAATGTGCCAACCATAAAGCGTTAACACACACATTTGCAGTCTCTACAGTGTGACTGTCAAAACAATAATTTTGTATGGAGTGTCCGGGGTGTGGTATTGCCTAGCTTTTAATTATCAATTTTATTTGATTGCAAACTAGTGTTTTGATAGATGTTCCTGTCATAGTGCCTCATTCTGTCAATTCAACAGGAAGGAGGAAACAGATGACTATATTGCATTAGATGAATTCTCGAATTGGACTACCATGTCAATTGCTTTATAATTATGTACTATGTATATTTAGATTTTAGGACGCACAATAAGAGTGGACCATTGTGAGCAATATAAAGCACCAAATGCTGAAATGAGCAAATTAGATGAAGTGACCGCCTCATTAAGAGTAGAAGGTTGTGCACCACAAATACAAATCCCAGCTGTTCTTCCAATAAAAAAGGTATTCTTCCTAGAAATATTTAAAAATATTATATGTACATATACTCAAAATGTGTAGACATTAAAAAATATAACCTTATAATATCATGGTACGGGAGCTAGTAATGTTTAAAAAAAAGTCATTTTAGTATAGTTGGATTTTTGATATACTGTTTCTCTTGCTATTTCGGTTAGAGTCCGGGCTGTCTGGCTGATGGTAGTGGTTGCGTTTATTAGTGCGCACAGGAAAATATCTGTAATTTAAAGTCATTTATTAACACGTAATTTTTAATCTTTTGCCTTTAGATAGATCCATCAGATATAAATTTTTTATGTATGGGACATGTTTGTAGTATTATAAAAAAATGTGGATTAAGAGTTATATTTTATATTCCCTACTTATTTTGATGAATTAAAATATTTATGTTTTAATGAATTTTATTTTTAATGTAGTTTGTAGTTTTAAACTGAAATATGTTTTTTTCAATATTACAATTTATTTTGTTAATAATCGAAATAGTAATTTTATGTAATAAAACATCTATTTTTTATTGTCCGTTAAGCTGTGGTAACTTATGATTAAAACAACACTCGGCTATCTATTTGTATCTTTTATATCTGCAAGCATGTAATGGTGTAGCTGTTTTGTAAGTTGTCCTAAATAAATAAATAAAAAATAAATAAAATCCATAATAACTACAAATATAAACAGGTACTAATATCTAAACCTTACTTTTAACAGGAAAAAGAAAAAGAGAAGAAGAAAAAGAGCCACAAAGAAAAAAAGAGTAAAAAGAAGAAAAAGAAACGAAGCAAAAGTTCAGATTCAGAGAGTTCTAGTGATTAAAGAAATTTGTGTAATAAATTGATGATAATAATATCTGAGTATTATTTTTAAGAACATTGTAAAATACAAATATGTATACAGTATAATGTATATTATTTAAGCGTCAGCTCCTCTGAGAGGATCTAGTAGCCGCGCTCTTACAGTATTATTCGGTAGTTCTCGTTTTCTTTTTCACGCTAAGAAAGACTGTCCATATTCAAATTAAGTGGAAGAGAAAGGAAACCTAATAATATTACATAATTGATACTACATTATACGGCAGGGTCAGGAATCTGAATTTTTTTTAGTTATGCACATGCACCTGCGTCCTGCACAGACCACGCAAAATTTAAAAATTTATATCTGTAATTTATAATTATTAATTATTATCTTTAATATTAAGTGACAGTTGACAATGATGTATCACAATGAGCCTCTGCTTTTCTTTTGACATTTTGTTTAAAAACAAAACTTCAAATTTAATTTAAATTTTTATCATTTTAATTCAGTGTTTTCAGGGTTTTTAATTATAAGCTGTAGAAAAAGATCAAGAAAAATGACAAATATTTTAGAAACTTTAATTTACGCCTCGGAAAAAGCCGCTCGTATAGCTCGATCCTGCTGTAACACTGGTGAATCAATATTGGTAGCTGAAAAGGGCGATAATGAAGCTAATCCGCGTTTTGATAAAGATTTTAAAACTATTGCTGATGTATTAGCGCAAGAATCTGCTAAAGAGTTTATAGTGTCACGAATACCAGAATTAAAGGGTGAGGTGCGAGGTGAAGAATGTTCTGAGATCGGCGGCATTTCAATAGCATTACAGGAGAATTCTGAGGAAACGATCGATTTACTTAGCAAAATACTACCAATCGATACCGCTAAATGTATGGCTGAAGCTGCCCATAGTGATGTTGAGCAACTGAATTATGGAGAAACACTTCCAGACATTCCGAATATAGATTATTCTGACTTGGGAGTATGGATAGATCCTATTGGTGAGCGTATACTTAATCAGTTTTTATGTACCTACTATGTGTGTATAAAAAAGCCCTTATCATGTTTTTGTATGATCAATTTCAGATGGAACAGCTGAATTCATTTCTGGTGTTCGAGGTGAAGCAAAGCCTGGGCACGGTCTGCCTTGTGTCACTGTTCTTATTGGAGCTTATTTGAAGTCTACAGGACAACCAGTTGTCGGAGTTATCAATCAACCATTTTATGATAAGTAAGATTTTTTAATTCTTTTCATTTATACTTTTTACTATGATTTACTTTTGCAAAAAAAGAGCATCAAATATTTTTAAGCACAAAATATAAACTTTGCGATTAACCATAGTAGAATATCAGTCTTAGTCATAAAAGGTTGTTGCTTATTAGTAGATTTTTCAACATTCAGCGTTTTATTTTTCATTTGAATAATATAATTTATATTTACAGTGGAAAAGGAAGAATTGTTTGGGGTGTTACATATGGAGATACACAATTATCTTCTCATGAAAGCACAAGTAATGATAACAAGGTTATTCTCATGAGTAGTGCCGAGAATGAGGAGGTAATAGAAAAATTCAAAAACATTGGATGGGAAGTACAATCTGTGCCTGGAGCAGGACATAAGTTGTTGAAGGTTGCGTTAGGTAAATAAAAAAATATTGAATACAAAACAGTAAAGTTGTTTTTACAGGACAATCACATACAAATTGCAAACATATACCTATAAACATATTATGTATAAACTATCAATAACAAAGACAGACATTATGTGGTCACTCTATAATGAGAAAGTGTCTATCTACTGAAATATAGTGTTGAGTCACTAATAAAACTAATTCACAAGTTGTATTAAATATATCCGAACATTTTAGAACATCACTGAGAGTCATTTTTTTCTATTATGGCTAACTTAGTTTGCTGATCTTGTATTGGCAACATGTAGATTATATAATAAATATGTATATAATAAAGTTCCTGTTAATATACCGACAATTAATTCCTTATTTATATGTATAACCATGTATAACATATAAATTGATTCCAGGTGAGGCGAGTGCATACATTGTATCAAAAGGGACAACTTTCCGCTGGGACACATGTGCCCCACATAGCATTATTTGTGCCAAAGGTGGTGATGTTGTTTGCTACAAAAATCATACACAGTTGAAATATAACGACCCACAAAACATGGATACTCAAGAATATTGCAATGAATGTGGAATAATTGCATTTACTGATTCATCTGTTTTTGACGAAATTAAAGATGTTATTAAGATTGATAACTAGAATATGAAATGTTTTCTGTATGAGCTCTTAACATGCAAAGATAAATTAATTTTATATTTTACCCTTTGGTATTAAGTCTAGTCATAATTTAACAATTATATTTATTAATTTTTTTTGGGATTCTTGCAATTTGCATTTTTTATCAGAATATTTTCATTTTTTTTAGAAAATAATTGTTTGTAGAACATAATTAAATATAAATTAAATCACCTTAAATACCAGGTTTTAAATCCACAAGTCCCCATAAATTCATATACATTAAATTATGTTCCTATATTAATGTTCTATTGACACTTCAAAAAATGTTTGCATGGATCGTAACGTGAATTCGTATGTACCTGAATATTAATGATCTCATATTATTATATTTACTCTAAATAGTAAATATTTTTTTCTTAAAATATCTAATACATTTTATTGTTAACTAATTTAAGTATTTGATGTTTTTGCCAATTCTTGTATTATATAGATGTTTTGCATAAGTTTAAGTGTTGAAAGTAAAACTGTATTTTCCGAAAAGAAATATTATTATATTATTATATTTAAATGCATTAATGTAATATAAAGTATATTTTAAAAATACAAATTTCTTTAATTTCATGCCTAGTCCATTTTGTAAGTGGTTATTGTTATAGAAAAACTATCTAAGAGGATGGAAAATGAAAATATCCACAAAATATTAAAACTAGCGGCTATCTAGTTAATTTTATCAAAAAATGTAAGTGTACCTAATACAGACAAAAAAAGTTATAACACAAGTATATGTAATACTAGCGACCCGCCCCGGCTTCGCACGGGTGCAATGGCGGCCGGCCGGTACCGCCGCAAACGCTACGTCCCGCAATTTTTAAATCTGTAATATCTTCGAAAATATTCACTTAAATCATACGGTGTAAAGGGCCATATAGATCTATATTAAATGAACAATGTATTTAAGGTATTTAATTGGTTAAGGATTAATGCTGTAATGGTTAAAATCGCTTCGAAAATTGACCATTATTTGTCGTAAAAAGTAAATGACAAAAAAAAGTTATTGTGGGTTATCCATAAGAGATAGACAGATAACATCGCGAACTTTTCTGTAGACCTTGTCAATGAAAACAATACTTAGTACATTATTTTGATAAAATTCGTAGGGTTCAGCCTGCGTTTGCAATGTAAGCGGAAAAAATGTAATTATTTACGACATCACATTAGAAACCTCAGAAATAACAGTACTTCTTCACTATTTAATGGGTTTTATTATATGTACATATAAACCTTCCTCTTGAATCACTCTATCTGTTAAAAAAACCGCATCAAAATCCGTTGCGTAGTTTCAAAGATTTAAGCGTACAAAGGGACATAGGGAAATAGGGACAGAGAAAGCGACTTTGTTTTATACTATGTACTGATAGTGATAATAAAGTAAAGTAAATTGTATTAGATACGATAGGATGACTGTTTCATAATCGATTATAATAGATTTTCCTTGTATTGCGTTAATTTTTCACATAACCTTCGTTTCAAGGATTTTTACGAAAGCCTTCGCGGGTATTTGTCTAAGGAGTGACTTTATTCTCTTGACCTTTATAATTCATGTCCTTTGAGCACGAATCTCAATTTTATTTTTACATAGCTAGTCTTATATATAAAAATGAATCGCAAAATGTGTTGGTAAGCGCATAACTCGAGAACGGCTGAACCGATTTCGATAATTCTTTTTTTATTATATTCCTTGAAGTACGAGGATGGTTCTTATGTAGAGAAAACGTAAACATGTACCACGGGCGAAGCCGGGGCGGACCGCTAGTAGCTATATAAAAATAAAATTGTACTTATTAGCTACGATACAAATGCCCGTGGTTTCCCACAGTTTCCCATAAGTAGGGATAAAAGCGGTACCTATAGTTAGGTACTTGATCAACTTTTATCGTCGCACAAAATATGTACGGTCTACTAAGTTAACTACATACTCTATAATAACTACTTTACGGCAATTTTATTAATTTACCTACGCTATTTTTTATTAAAACTATCTTTACCTAGCTAAAGATAATTTGTTATTGCTTATTGGTTAATAGATTAGTTTAATAAATGATTAATTAATAATTAAAATAATTTACTATCGACCGCGACGTAACTAAGTATATCTTTCTTCTTATAATATAAGAAGAAAGATATATTAATTCTCGTGTCACAATGTTAGTCTGCATACTCCTCCGAAACGGGTGGACCGATTCTCATGAAATTTTCTGTGCATATCGGGTAAGTCTGAGAATCAATTGACTAGTCACTTTGCATCTAATAATTTGCTGCACACCAAACAGTTTGGTTTCACAAAGGGGCGCTCAACCACAGATGCTGGAGTTGCACTACTAACACATATATATAAGGCATGGGAAAACTCAAAAAATGCTTTGGGGATATTTTGTGACCTCTCCAAGGCATTTGACTGCGTTGAACATTGTACTTTATTGCGTAAACTTAGTCACTATGGGATTAAAGGACACAAGCTCACACCAATCTCAGAACCTCATAGCCTCATACCTGCATGATAGGATACAAACTGTAGTTGTTAATGGAGAACGTTCTAGCGAATCTATTGTGTCTCGGCCCGATCGGGCCGCTCGGTGGTCAATGGGTTAAATGCCAAAAAAACAACTTGTGTTGAATTTTTACTACCAAACGTTAAAAAGTTAAGCAGAAATATTACCTTGAACGGGGAGGTTTTACACCCTACAGAATCGACTGTATTTCTTGGGTTAACATTGGACGAGAAACTACAGTGGGGAGCCCATGTCAACACCGCTGCAGGTAAGCTCAGTTCAGCAGCATATGCAGTCCGAAAGGTAAGGCATCTCACCGATGAAGATACAGCTAGATTGGTTTATTTCAGCTACTTTCATAGTATTATGTCCTATGGAATTCTACTACGGGGCAGGGCAGCAGATATAGAAACTATATTTATCTTACAGAAAAGAGCCATTCGTTCTATATAATATAATTTACGTGCTCGGGACTCACTAAGAGATCTCTTTAAGAATACTGGTATCCTTACTGTACCATCACAGTACTTATATATTTAATAATATTTTGCATGTACACAAAAACGCCGACTTACACACAAGAGTAGGAGATAGACACTGTTATGGCACAAGGAACAGAAATAGAATTGAAATGCCATTTTTCCGATTAGCTAAAGTTAAAAATTCATTTATGGGTCAAGGTATACGCTTTTACAATAGAATTCCTCATAATATTAAAGAGTTTAGTAGTTCTAAATTTAAAACTTATATAAAAAATGTACTAGTTCAGAGAGCGTACAGGAAATAAATAAATGTATTCAGGAATATATGGACGATAAAAACCCATGGAGGGTTGTCGCGAAAAAACCACAGGACAGTTCTTTGGCATGTTATTATAATATATGATGTTACATATGTATTTTGTAAAATTGTAAAACTGACATGATTTAAAAGAGCAACTATGGAGTTTCTTGCCGGTTCTTCTCCGTAGATACTGCTTTCCGAATGGTCCGGGAGCCAGCAGCAGATTTTATGACCAAGTTCCTCTCAAGCAGTAATTAGTAAAATGCATCAAAGTATAGTATTATGAAGCCTCGTGAACGTCAGCTGGAGCTCGGTTGGGGGGAAGAGCGGTTGTAGCCTCCCGTATCAGCTGACGGTTTTTCCACCAAGATACAGCCAGCTGACATATATATTTATCCACAGTTACATATAAGCTATCATCAGGTAAATTTTTGTTTGAGAGGAAATAACGGAAAATAAATTTTTCTTTAAATTTAACTTTCATGTTCGAGACACCAGCTGACGTATATGGTGTATTATACGTTGTAACCAGCTGACTATTTTTTTTCGTTGAGATATTGGGTTAGCTACAATTTGATAAATTTTTAGCTGAGAGGAAATGAATGAATAAATGTATTTTTTTTCCTATATGCGCGGGAGGCTACAACCACTCACCCCCCCAACCGAGCGCCAGCTGACGTTCACGAGGCTTTATAATACTATACTCTCATGCGTCTGACGAATTATCTCTTGAGAGGAAATAGTTAACCAAATTTGCACCTGGCTCCCTAACCAGAATCGGTGGTAAATTTTTAAATATGTAATGACGTTTCAAAAGTGCTTCTATAAGAAGTCTAATTGAATAAATAAATGTTTGAGTTTGAGTTTGAGTTTGAATCGGCCAACATCTATTTTTCATATGTACCACGGGCGAAGCCGGG